>CABFOW010004767.1:0-51404 GCA_902141385.1 Timema californicum | reverse complement strand
GCTCTACACGAAATTAGCGCGTTAGCTAACTACGCCACCGAGGCGGGTAAAACTGTAATCGTCTCAATTAGGACGGACTCGGTAGTTCACCTAGCCCTGGATTGCAATATATGCAGCCTACTTTGTTCTCCATCTCTTCCTATATTGCTGCGCGATGAGGTCAACCAGCTGAAAAAGTTGCAAGCTGTTTGAGATGTTCACCAGACTGGTCAGGTGCAGGGAGGCATCCCAACGTGGGTCCAAGTGTAATAAAGATGAAGTGATACGGTTGAATTAAGCTCACTGCTTAACACACATAGGAGCTGACTATTCAAAAGGGTATCAATCTTAATATGGGCAGTGTTGAACTCCTAATAGGTAAAAAATTTGACGTCTTACAAAGCGTTTGAGGGTACCTTTAAGACAATGGATATTCTATTCCCACACACCTTGGAACGACGGGGTTCCACAAGGGTCTGTCTTCTTTTCAATCTCTATTGAGGATAACTCATCGTCTAAGGCAACGGTGAAAACTGGAGACGACAGAAACTCCTCCAAATAATTAAGTTGACGGCGAGCTCCAACGAAGTTCGTTCCTCCGTCTGAGAGCATAAATGTGCAAGGAACTCGACGTGAAAGTAAACTTTTGGTGGTGACTAGGAAGCATTTCGTCGTGAGATCCGACAAGAGTTTAATGAGCCTCTTAAATGGCAAGACACATGAAAAGGCAAAAATATTACTGATTTACTTAGCACCGCATCTTACTGCCCGTTCAGATTATACGCTTAAGTACTAATTATGCTAATGAGTTAGGAACTGGGAAAGTACTCGCCAGAGCGAGATTGGATTTGGATTTTGTTTCAGAGTGAAATTCCTCCACATTTGTGTTTAATATTGTGGGGCATCATCTCTCGTCCTCTAGATGCCAAGGAGGTCCAGAAAGACAGAGGGAAGGGTGCAGTAGAACTGATGGACTACCACCACGGAATAAGACATCAGAAAAATTATTCTTATCTCAGACATGCCTCCAATGTAGTGCTTCTAGATTTTCCTAAATTTGAGCGATGCACTTGCTGAGAAATACCTTGCAACGTGATGGATCAGATTAAATCCAGTAAAGAATAACCTTTGAATCTGTAAACGCGACGTCAGAGATAGTGAACCGTTTACTCTAGCTATCAATCAGGAAACGGAGTGACCTTAGATTTTGCACAAAATAAATTTATGTAAACAGGAAAATCATGGCTTTCGGAGCGAATATAAATGAAAGCTCCATATGCTTAAACAGAACTATCAGCAAATCATATGATTGACATTGTGACTCAAGACGTAACACTTATGTGACAGACAAAACAAATTTGGTTTAAAAGTGGAAGTTCTCCTACTGTACCAACACAACAGGCACAGGCGGTTCGTCCCAATCGACCTTTTGCTGCCATAAGATTTTATTCAGAAGCTTTGGGAAAAGAGTGACAGATTATATAAGTCCCAGAGGATAAAAGAAAATGCAGGTAGTGACTGATAAAATGTTGCGTTTTGTGCATGGCTGGTTAAGAGCTTCAACAACAGAAGTGAAGGAATCACAGGACGGAAGCCAGTGCACCCAAAGAGCCTTAATACTGGCATCCTTATCCAGAGAGATGGAATGCTGAAGACGTGAACTCTCAGAAACATACATCATGATTTTTTTACAAATTGATGCATCACTTAGCTTAACGTGAAACCTTCGAATTCAAATAAAGATTCTGATCGTATAGAGTATGAAGCTTTGACTCAGTATCAATACTAGTCATAACTTCTATGTAGACATCCCTGTTGCCTATTTCAGTGGCAATTGAACACCTTATGGTTGGTTAAAACTCTCACTACGCTTTTGACTAGATGCGTAGTTCGAGAAACTCCAAATACCACAGTATTAATCTCATAAATTTCAAGTGGTTCAGATGGAGGGGCTTTCCAAATGAAATCATCGATTTGATAGAGACATAGAAATTTTCAAATATATGTTGCGAATACCAACAGTGACTATCGGAGTCAAACAATCTAAAATGAAATAATATTTCTACTAAGTCTTCTTGCGGGCCTACAAACAACAATTTAACTACTTGGTGTGGATGCTTTCCAAACAGTTTTAAGTAGACTAGATACGCGACCAGGTCGATGAGCTTTGTAATGCGGAATGAAGTATCCCTCTTCATAAATGGAAGAAACCTCTTCAACTCTGGATATGTCATCCTTAATATACTAGTTCATGAGATCAAAATTTTAACTTAACGGGGGTTTTGAGAAGTCTACTCTCCGGAATTGATAGCATTCGTCTTTGAGGAACCAAAGAGGTCAACAGATTGAATGAAAAGGAGACGAACTGTGAAACTACCATCATCACCTCGTGTGTATATTTAAACGAAGAAACATTTTCATTTAACGCTCTCAAGACGAGCAATGTTTCGATGCGGAACCTCTTCTAGCCTCCAACATCTTTCGACTAGTGTGTTTAAAAATGTCTGAGAAAATAAACACTCTCTAAAGATATTATTGGTGGCTTCAACTGCAGCTCGACCAATGACAAAATATTCAAAGAGAGATTCAAAAGCCACAGGCATCCCCGGTGGGCTATATACATCTTTTATTATCCATGATAAGCGGTCGTAGTTCAGCTTAAACCAACATTTCGACTTCTTGCCGTTAATAAAAAATTTCTTCACCAAGAGCTAGATTTTTCAAGTGCGACAATTGATAGGTGATCCAATGAAATATGTGCGGTTGAAATAAAATTGGTGAAATGATCAACCACAAGTGCGTGAGCAACCAAGATTATAACAAGGATCTAGCCTTGTGTGAAAATTAACTGCAGTACAGAGAACGACATTAATAGGTGAAGAACCACTAATTTTGATCTTATAACATAAGATCTACCTACAAGGGGAGACCTAAACTAGCACAGACCTTTCTTGTACTGAAATGAGACATAGAGCCCCCCATCAACCAAGCTACAGAGTGAATGGAAGTGGCAAACTCGAACAAGTATAGTTGTTGTACCTAGAAGAACTGTAGGTGTACCTCTTTAGGGGTTGTTTGAACACAGCGAATGAGTAGGATCTGTGTTCTTCACTGTCTTAAANCAAGCTACAGAGTGAATGGAAGTGGCAAACTCGAACAAGTATAGTTGTTGTAACTAGAAGAACTGTAGGTGTACCTCTTTAGGGGTTGTTTGAACACAGCGAATGAGTAGGATCTGTGTTCTTCACTGTCTTAAATGGTTGAGGCATGTGGTTGGTCGAAGAGGGTCAACCTCTTCCCTTCACTACGATGAAATGTAGATGCGGTGCGGTTGCTGTCAAACCTAAAGGTTGCGGTGCGGTTATTACCAAAAGAAAAGGTTGCGGTGACTTCAGACCGTCTTATGGAGCTGTAATTTTAACTGTTAGGTATACCTCAACGTAAATGGTTAGGTCTGATAGGAACATAAGGACACGGCTGTGTTCGTTCAATGTTGCTAATAGGTTTTATTACTTGTATGAGTCAGTGAATTTTAAAAGCAGGAAACCACTTGGCCAATTTGGGTCCGGCAACCATCTCTTGGGGAAGATATTCCTCTAACCCATTATGACTGTGTAATCTGAGCGTAGCCACGCACGTAAAACGAACGACGTGGGCAATTTAGAAACCAATTACTTCGTGTGTGCCATCGTTGGACAGCTGGTGAAAAAAAAAACACTTCTGTTACTACCAAGAATGTATTAGTACACAATTTACTAAGCCATATTTACTTTACATCCATTACCATTTCCAGCCTGTGGCCTGTCAGTTTTTTTATTCAAGCCCCATACTTTTGACTACCCCCCTTGTTAGGCCTGCCGCGGCCGCTACTAAGCCATGTCAGGTAAATTATTCTCAGTTGTCAGTTAGGGTGGGACTTGATGGTAAAGTTGCCAATCATTCATTTTATTTTGTCAGTGTCGACATAGCATCCAATACACTATAATCCTTCCTCACAATCTCTTGACCACACATAGCTTAAATTTAGTTTAACCCGAGTAAAGTCAAGTACTTAGAAATATTCTACACAAGTTTAATAAAATATTATTACCAAAACCTGGCCATAATTTCCAAAAATACTCAAGGAATATATTACATTTACTATTACAAAACAAAATTTGAGCAGTTTTTTTTTCTGATCCACTAAACTTGTGCAGATGTGAGATGGATAAGCATTATTGTAACACAAATAATTTGACTGTACATGGCCTCAATGATCACTAATGTTCATTTTGTGGAAGTAGAGGAGATGAGCTTAGTCAGTCGGTTTGTTGAGATGCATTGGTTAGTGGTATTTACAGAGATTTTAAAATAAAACGTGTAGTGCAAATGGAATTGATAAATAAATATTTACCTAAATCTAACTTCCCCCAAATCTTTCTAAAATAAAGACAAGAAAAAGTGTTTTAACATTGAATCTTAAGTATGTAGATACAGAAAATAATTATTTAAAAAAAAAAGTTTTAATTTGGTAAATTAGCTTTTGCGTGTCTGGGTTAAATCAGTAGTGGAAAGATTAGCCAGTAATAGTGTACCGTTGCCCAGGGAGCGCCTAAATGTACAAATTGTACATTCTTTCCGTGGAGGCTCTTTCTATGTGCCAATGAGATGATGGTGATAGTAAGTATGAGGGTGTGGAACCAGTAGAAATACTTACAAATAATTAACCAAATCCTGGTGACCATTAGGTTAATTCCCCTTTCAGAAAAAATACTCGATGTACCAGACAGGAATTGAACTCGGGACCCCTAGGCTTGTAGCCAGATAAATCTGACAAGGGGCAATTTATTTTGGAATTAATTGTGGTTTAAAAATCCTAAGATAAATACAATGGTATTATCTTTGAATTCCAACAAGATGTAAAAAAATACCCTTGAAATATTTCCATGAACTATACATGAACTCATGAAGTGATATAGCTTCTTCCCGACTGACTTAAACAACGAATTTTCTAAACTTTAATCAATTATTAAAGAAAAATCAATATCACAAAATTATAAAACCAGTTTGACTACACTGTCAAATGAAAGGTTTTTTTACAGCTATTAATATTTCCAGCCTGTAGCCTGGGTCAGTTTTTTATTCAAGCCATATATTTTCCACTACTTGTTTGCTAGGCCTGTCGCAGCTTCATGCCTTATTATCTAATTTAAGACTAGGACAGGCACAATATCCAGTCTTCGGCAGTTTATTCATCACCGTTAAAAGGTAGACCCACAGTTTACCAATAATAATTTTTTCTACCACACCAGGAATTGAACCAAGCACCCTTAGCCCAGTAGACAGACGCGCTACCAACTGATCAAAGGTATCAGATTGTCAAGTGAAAGTGATATTTACAAGGCACACAACTTTGAAATTTCTAAAGAAAGTATGATTTGCAAATATTTTGAACTGTGGAGTTTTGGATGCCAATTGGCCATAGCATTACTTAACATTTGGAATAATTAGATGGTCAGTTTGGATACTTACTTATGAGTACTAGTACTTTACATTAAAGTGACCATGCAACCACTAAAAAGGGTTTATTCCTGTTTATTGCCTTTTCCTTGAGTAAACAACACTTGCAATAACACTATAGGCATGGCCTGAAATGTATAGTTTAACCCCTTCAATGGTCACATGGTCTAAGGCGTCACTTATGAAAAAGATTGGACTCCCAATGATGGGAAGATCAGAGTTTGAGTCCCGGTCGAGTGTACTGAAGAATTTTCGTAAATAGTTTTACAGTCTCACTTCAAACAAATGAAGGTATACTTCTTCTAAAATTAATGTTCCTCATCCCTGAAACTATGTAAAATAAATAAGTATTCAGTCTATTTATTATAGTGCAAATTAACCTACCAACAAGTATTGAAGGGGAAAGCCAGGTCTCCACTGTGGTTCGGATTCCATGTTAAACTGTAGGCCCTCCATTTCATCTCACAATCACCCTACCATTACACATTAGCGTAAGTGCGTATAGCCCGAACGGATAGTAAGACGCGGTGCTAATAATAATAATGATGATAAACAAGTATTGAAATATTGTTGCTTTATTAAAAGAGATTTATGCCATGATAAAATTATGAGAAAGGATGAGAAATAAACAGTAAGAAATAAAGGAAGAGGAGAAAGATGAAAAAAACTTCCAACATTTTAATTGTTTTATTATTGTAAAGAATATTTGACTACATCATATCAAGTACACATTACTAGCCACACAGACATTTATTTATTTATTCATGAACTTTACAACCAAAAACACTATTTTACACTATCACAATAAAAAAAAACTAATGACCTCTGAAGTGAACAATAAGACAAAATTTGATTGAAAGCTACATTTTTGTTTAACAAAGTAGCACAATATTACATCAATAAATTCAATTATTGAATTTAAATTTTACTTTGAAATGTAGTTGTCACTTTATTATTGGGCTTGAGTTGACCATGCCTAAACTAAATTTATCAATTCATTTTTTTTTAGTGTGATTTAACAATCTATTATGTTGAAAATAGATTTTCTTCATTTCACTTTTAAAAAGGTCACCAATTTAAAAAAAAGGAAAAAATCGAACTTTGTGGCACAACTTTTTAATATAGTATTGTTATCAAAACATTTTAACCAGTATCGCAGCAAGTGTTTTGATTTTGTTGATCCATAATATATTCAAAACCTGTAATACAATACTCGGAACAATCTGCTTCATACTTGATTAGTTCATTCTGCCAACAAATTATCAATTATATCATACAATATAACTCTAACAAATTACTATTTAAATTGGGTCAACTTTACTAATGTGTTACGAGTTTAAAAATAATATTATCTTAAGAGACTTAAGTATTCTGCACAAGTTACACAAGTTTTGTTACTTATCTTACATTAAATTGTATTTGGACATGAGTAAATTTATATTACGATTACAAACTTTATAATGATTATATATGAACCCAAATCTTTTTTCCTCAAAATTCAAATTTTTTTTCAATTAAATCTCAAATTAAAATTTGAATATTAAAAAGATTTTAAAATGTACAATTTTGTGGAAAATTAGTATTACGGACAAAAAGAAATTCTTAGTAATGATTTTGTGATATTGAATATTAGATTTTTCCATTTCTTTATATTCATTGTCATAAGAAACCGAGGGAACATTTTTTTTAAATAAATCAATTATTTTTATACAAGTTTATGATTTTATTATTTTTTACTTTGTGTTACAGTAAAATAACACAGGATAGCTATAATAAGAAAATACACGCAAGAATTTAAATAAAAACCGATAAACTTAATCTCATAACTTGTGCAAAGGACCGAGGGGAGTCTCAAAATATTATTATAAGATCTGTTGATCTACTAAAGTACCAGTTATAATCAAACGTGGACTACTAGTCCACGCCCTTTCAAAGAACAATGATATTATATATATTTTTTATTGGCTCAAATAAATTATTTCGAAGCTGCCTGAATGCTCACTCATCACTAACTACGTTACCATTAGCTACAATTAAATATTAAGTAAACATTTAACATATAAAATGAGTATTTTCTGACATTATTATCTTCGTTGCAAGTTTCTTATAGAATCCAATAAATTCACCTGTTTGTTATAGAGAAATAATAAAGTTAAATGAGTTTTAATAAATAGAGCTAAGTTATCCATCCATTACTGTTTCCAGCCTGTGACAATTTTTTATCCAAGCCATATATTTTCCATTGCCGGCTTGCTAGGGCTGTGGAGCTAAGTTATAGAAAGTTTAAATATGTCATATATTGACAATGAACACTACAATTTTTTTTTAACACTTCCGGTATTTGTATTAACTTTCTTATTAAGTACATTGCTAATTTTAAATTGCCTAAAAATCAAGTCAAAATTCTGAAAACGGCTTACAAAATAAAATTTTAGTGAAAATTTACCTCACTTATAATTTCAATTTTCTTTTTGTTCAGTTAATTAAATAAGTTACATGTCTCTAGCATTTCAAATGTTGGTGTTTCAGCCAAGTTTCTTACGAGATATATATATATATATATTCAAATGCTCTAACTAAATCTTGATTTTAAAATATTTATTAATATCGATGGGAGCCTAAAGGTGAGCAGTCCTAAACAATATTAATGATCGTCTGGCTTAAAATAGGTTAAAAAATTATGTATTAAATGAGTAAAATTTAGTTTGTTTTTTTAATAACATATATTATGTACTCAAAACTGTTTGGAGCATAGCTACTATTTTTAATTTTAGCACACGAGCCTAGAAATGTTCAATTCCTGAGGACTTTTCAGATTTTTTCAGCCACTAAGTCACTGGCCAGTATAAGTGGAATTGTTCTAATGTGCGACAAAATATGTTTCATCCATTATAAATAAAGCCAGAAATAAACAAACAGTGCTGCGAAAGATCATTTCCACATATTATACACATCAGGATAAAGAGGTGCCTTATTATACATTTCATTTTGCTTTTATTAATATTTGATATTGCAAACCATGACAACTTGATAATACTTTATTTTCTTAAGTTATCATAATTGTAATGTTTCACTTGGCTCGTACAGTGTGTTGAAATGTTAAAAGTCTGAATTTATTCTAAACTTAGTTATTTAATTTACTCTATTTGTTATACATGTATGCATATGCAACTAATGGGAAAAGGAACCAATTTTAATTGTCTTTTTATTAATAATAAATATTGTAATTCATAAAAAAAAATCTCTCAAGACAAAAATATATACTGGTAATCTTAATAACATAAAATATTTTAACAAGTTTATCCAAGAAATTTTACAAAAATTTGCTTTGATAGAAACTTAAAAAATCAATAAAAATCATACTAACAAAAATAAAATATGTTAAGTACCCAAAATTGTGATTAAAAGTACTTTGTACTAATAAAATCTTGACCTCGTGATATGTTTTAAAGTTTAAATCGAATATTACGAAGAGTTGCAGTCCTGCAATAAGTAATATTGCTGGTTCAGAGCTGTTTTGGCTTTTTTCTGACAGTTAAAATGTTACTAAAACACTGGTTATTATTCTTCCACTTCATAAATGTGTGTGTGCCGTTTTTACATTACACCTTGGTGGTAACATCATGAACACATCAGGTTCCCTGCTACCGTCAGGAAAGAACAAGGGGGAAGGATTGTTTTTTCTGAGGAAATAGTCCTGGCAGGAGGTTGGTCAGACCACTGACTGGTACAAGTCATATGGAATGCATGTCTTAATTGGATAGCCAGGGCATGGACATCGCAACAACCTAATTGTTGGGGGGACGGTCACTAAGTTGGTACATAAGAGCTGCTCTCTCACCCCTTCCCCATCCAACCCAAGCCATGTTTTTGTTTTATTCAAAGTACAATAAAGACGTTCAGCATCATATTATTCTATATGGATATTTGAGGCAGACCAAAAATGGGGAACACACAAAATTCGTTAAAATAAACTGAAGTAATAAATGTAGCAAGTAACATCATTTTATATCATAGCTAACTACAAGCAAATACATTTTTTTTTTAAACTGGAAAATGTATGTCCTGCTGGTATCCCCCACTTTATATTATGGGGGTGTTCCCCATCCCTCCTGCTTGCGGCGCTCGTTGCCAGGGGAATAAAAAGTGCCTTAGGAGCACTACAGGAAATTTATGAAAATATAAAGAAGTAAGTTTCCCTATAGGCAAGCTCGTTGAGATTTCATCATCCAATAAATAGTTTGCCATAAGTTTACCCGGAGTTTTAATATTCCTTTGCCTGTTTCTGACTCACTAACAGAATAAATGTGTTTCATAAGGTTTGTCACTTTGACAAGCGAAGTCAATTTACACTACTTGTTAAAGTGACAAGACATATTTACGAAACACTGGAATATGAAACGGTTTCTCATTTATTTTCAACTGTAGAAAAAGCCTCGGTTGCTGTGAAGGGACATTAATGACAAAGCACCAAATTCGTATGCACTAGTCACCTGCACTCTCATAATTATGAAAGGGTCAAAGATTTTACTGTACTTTAGAGTACTTCTAAACAGGGAGTTCATATATTTATCCAGATAAAAGGGGTTATTTCCTTATCAGCCCAAATATCTGAATTTATGGCTGAGGTGTTTGGCACATTATGTATATATATATTTATTTTTTTGTGTTTAAGTTTTCACATAAAAAAAATTTTTTACAATAGTATCAACATGCTCTTATATAATATGAGTATAGTTTTACAACACAAAATATTTCACTCGTTTTTTTATATAATCTTTAAATCTAAACTTATTTTCTCCAAAGTATTATGTACATAACCTTTATATATATAAATTACTTCAATAAGTAAATCCCTAAGATATATAAATGAAACCTATCTAAATCATGCATAATCATTAAGCATGTTTTACAATCATATATTTTAAAACATACAAGTGTTTAGTAATAAGTATTGTCAATACAATTAAGTATGTCGACATATTCAAAATATATATTTACGCACACTTGAGACAAAGTGATATAACTACTTTGTTTACTTATGACTAAGAATATTCCTAAGGACCAATCCTAATCAGGGGAAAACCAAACTACTAGGCATTGTAGGAATTTTAGAATAAGTAGGGCTTATTGCTGATATTAAGTATGAAATATTATTTGTATTAATAAAAGTCATGTGGTGTTTGTTCAAAGTTTTTCTCAGAATTCTCGATAAGATACCTATTTGACACTTCACACATTAATTACTTAAGTGCTGTGTTTACCCAAAAAAATTCTTGAAAATTAATTTACTTTAAAAGGGTGGCCCCAGGGCGGATTCATTGCCTATCTCTCTGTCCTACTATGGCTCTTTCTCCCACTTTCTGATACCCTATTAGAGAGATGAAATTTGGTATGGACGCCATGCAGCATACCGTCTTTGTGACAAAACTCTTTAACTTTCAAAATACCCAAGATGATGGATTCAATATTGCGGACACAAACGTAAATATGGAGTCAAAGAGAGCTGAAATCTTTGAATGGATGCTATAGAGCATGCCCAAGGGCTTAGAAACTCGGGATCGGGGACTTGGTACAAAATCCGAAATTGGTCCGGTTGGAAACAGGCTGACCTCTGCTGTGGTATATAAGGCACAAAAAAATATCACATAAAAAATACAATATATTTACTACATAAATATATCATCATTTGATTTACATACTAAAGGGAACCAATTTATAAAAATAAGACATAAGAAAACCACTTAATTCACTCTTCAATAAATGAGTCAGTTTCTAAATATCACTGCCCCTTCTCGTGTGTTTTACATGTTATATGTTTATAATTTTAAATATCTTTAGTGGATATCTCTCGTTTCTATTGTATTTTTAAAGTGTTTTTTTTCAACCTATATATTTTTTTAAATCATGAGCCACTTGTGTATATGTGTAGGTTTTCCCCCTGTATCAAATTCAACTTGGTTGTTCTGGGTGGTTATTTGACCTAAATTTAATTCAAAAGACTTGGTCCATGATAAGTTTGGCCTTTTCTGTCAGTTGGAAAATAGCTATAAAAAAATTCCATATGTAATCCATACAAAAACAGGTGATAAGTGATTTAACAGAACTGCTACTACCTTATTAATACAAAATTTCCAGGTTTTCCAGAAGGAATTTCTATTATTTTTTTTTCAGATACTTTACAGAGTAGTATAGGGGAGTGAAAATTTCATTTTTCATAAATTTGGTTAATGTGTAGTCAGATCATTTGTGCTAATTTTTAAGGGAGAGAGGAAAATGGGTAAAGGGCATATTATCGAGTCATCATGCTAAGTCCTGCTGATTAAAACTTGCAGCCAAATGTCTAAAATTCACAAATACACTTGTTTAATTTTTTTTTTCTGTAAACCCCCTCGAGGATTCTGGGTTCATACGGTTTTTCAGAAACGTGGTAGTCCTTTTTAAATTGACACTGCTTGTTAAAGGGACAAAATGTATTTTCAATTAGGATGAATATCTAACCGATTTCAGAAACTTTTAAAGTTTCAAAAAGGCTGATTTTACTGCTATCAGATAATGGACAAGACTATAGGTGTGCACTGCTGGGAATTAGACTGTAGGTGTCGTTAACTATAATATTGTACAGTTAAAATAATAACTAAATACTTATATGTGGTTAACTATTAAATTAGTTTTTTTGTAACTAGTCATTAAGATTTGACCCTTGAATCTATGACATGAAATAATACATTAAAAGTTTGAAGTTATTTAAAAATTAAAAGTAAAGTAAATATAAATTTAGATAAGGAGATTAGGATGATAAATACAGTGGGCCTCCATATATCGAACTTTTGTGTATCAAAGTTTTGGTGAAACTCTGTGATATTAACTGTTTTTTTCAAGATGAATTGAGATTTTCTCCCCGTAATGACAATGGTCTTAGAAAAACAAGTGAGAATAAAGAGAATTGAGAGGTCGCAAGAGGAAGAAGGAAATGTTTGATCAAGGTCATTGCGACACTGACGTGTGGCCTAGCAAGATAGTGTTGTCTCCACACCCAGCTCACCCCTTTCCTAAAGTAACCTTCCTCCTCTATAAATTTGGTTCAGCCCCGAATTTTTTTATGTAACTATTGAGTTTGATGTATGGAGGTCAGACTGTATTTGCAACTACTTGATAGAAATTTCAGTTCATAATCTCATATATAAATTATAAAACAACAATTTCAGAAGAGCTTAAGAGGAATATTATCTATATGATTTTTTTTAACATTAAAAATAATTTTGTAATTGGTGGTATAGTTTCTTTTTAACGGGACAAAAGCAATATATTATTAGTTAACAGTTCCATACAACCAAATGCACGTTTTGATTAATATTTCTTGCTTCATTTTCTTTCTATGTATTTTTTAAATATTTTTGTGAACTAGGATATGCAAAAGACAAAAATTGGAATTATCAAATTATACATAAAATTTTTAATTCCCAATTACCAAGTTGACAATATAATTTTTTAAATGTGTCATTACCATCCAAGTAAGCAATTTGTCTACAATATTTAAAAATGAGAGTAGGTTACCAGTATTTAAAGTTGTTGTTACTTTTTCTTTGAGGTAGAGTTGAGATATATATTTTACGTGATATTTAGCATATAACACCAAAACAGATTTTATCTTTTATAGTTTAAGTTGTCGAGTAATTTTAGAGAACAACCTCTAAACATATTAAAGAAAATTAACAAAGGCCTATTGAAATTTCTATTTCTTTTAAAAAAATAGCCCACAAATATAGAAATAAAAAAACCATTAATAGAAAAGAAAACCAAACTATACTGATCTCAATAATATGTAAAGGTATAATTTTAAATCAAGAAAGAATCATATCCTATAAAGCAAGGGTCGGCAACCTTTTGGGGCTTCAAAAGGTTTAAAAACCTATCAAATTTTTCTCAAATAATCACATCACCACCTTTGCAGGAAAAAATAAAATAAAGTATATATTTTCATACCCCACTATTTTTTCTTTAATTTTCTTTTAACATTACCGATTATGACCTTGCAAGGTTTTTTTGGTTACACTCAAATGTTATTTGAAAACACTCGATATATTTTTGAGTTTAGAAGACTCAAATATTGACTTTTAATGATTATGTAGTTTTCTTACAAGATCAAATGAAAATTTGCGCAAGATGGCCAAGTCGATTGTGATCGACTAGTTGCCGACCCCTGCTACAACAAATTTTATAGAATATAAAAACTGTCCGTGACCACATAACATCAGATTTCCTTAAAAATATTATGTGCAACATAAACACCTTCACTAATGCACATTTCTTAATAAAATATATTTTAATAATCCATTTAAATTAATTTCCCTCTGTGCAAAGATTTGTTTTCAACCTCTAATAAAATATAGTAATAAAAATAATATTGTATTTACAGAACTACTTTATTACAGTTTTAATAGGCTAGTGTAACGAAAAGAAACAATACAAAATTTGATTCAATAAAGAATAACACATTTATAGTATTTTCTTTCACCTTTAACCAAGGTTTTCATTATGTTGACTATGCAGCAAAAATCAATGTAAATGGACTGTGTCAGAAATGGCATATTAGTCCGATTTTGAGATACTGTTATGTATTTTTTAAATATATCGTTAAAAGATAAAACCTCTTTTAGTTTTATGAGGTAATTGTATCCTAGTAAAAAAAATAGTGGTTTTATAGTCAAAAGTGTGTTTTATAATATTACACGTGTGTTAGTAGGCATTTCTAACTTCGAGTTGAGTTTGACTTAAATTTGAATGAAAATAAGTTTTTTCAAGTTCGAGTAACATTTCAAGTTGAATTTCTGTAATAAATCCATGGATAAACCACAAATACATACATATTTTTTTTCAACTTTTTTTTTTTGTGAAAAATTGTATAGTCACCCAAATTCGAGTTTTTAAATAAATTTAATATAATTGTATATTCTTTTAATCATACAAAAGTAATTATTGAGAAACTTTAGTTTGCTATGAAATTATATCTTAAAAGTGAATAAAATTAATCAAACTATGATTTTTTGAGAAAATGATTGAACGTTCTGAGTGCTCAAATTTATCAAGTTTTGTGAAAATCTGAGGCGAGTCTTGAATAATACTCGAATATTTTAGTACTCCCACACCCCTATTTGAAATAAGAGTAGGAAACGGGAATAGATGAGATTATGATAAAATACCTCTAGTGACCTGTGATAGCAAAGAACAAACAAAAAATAAGTAGATCCAAACAAGTCAGGAACAGAAATGATATTTCATGCTTCTCTTTAAACAATGAAGTATTTTTTTTTAGAAATGGTTCAGAGCTACTTTATCTCGAATCCAAATCATTTTACCTACAAAATATGAATCCGAATTTGAATATTAGAAAATATAAGCATATGAGGCCAACTTTCCCACATCTTTCCGTTTGGTTATGATTTGTGATAAAAGTAATGGTCTGGGGCCTAATTGTTGGGTTTTCCTATAATTAAGTGTGGTTATTCCGCTAGAAAATAAATATTCCCGATCCAAAATTTGGAAAGGAAAAAAAGTAACATTTTGTTATGTTTGACTCTCAAATCTCAAGGATTTTAAATCTTTTAAGGTTACAGTCCTAATTTTTATGTTATGTTTATTGAGTCCAAATATGAACTACCATAAATAATCCTTTGATTTTGCCAAACACTTTTTAACGCATTGTTAAACATCTTATTTTATAAACTGAAAAGAAAACAGAACAAAGACTTTATAGTTATGATAGACTTCACAGACTTAGAGAATAACATCGGCTTTTAACACACCACACATTAAAATAAAAACACAATATTGAAGGCTCATCAAATTGTTGTCATAAGAGAGAAGTGATTTGAAATCTAGTGAAGGGTCAATCCCATCTCAATTTCTATAGTTACCTGTTCAAGTACTGTATTTCACTCAGGTATTGACAGGTATCAGGAGGAACCATAATACTGTGAACAACCCTATTCTTTAGTCCAATGTACAACTATAATTCACGAAAAAGAAATCATCTGTTCCTCAATTTCGTTTTTGTTTATGTACAATCAATGTTATTCTTTGTAGGTGGTCTCCCATTGCAGAGCTGAACTTCGCTGCGGACCTCTTTGCACATCTACACATTTTATTATTTAAAAGTATTAAGTGATACCACTACCATTGAGGTGTGGTGTGACTTTACACAAAATAACGACAAGGATTTAGCAGATAGAATGAAATATGGCGGAGGTGTACAATGCGATGGAGTGCCTTACCCCTGTACAAGTGGATCTTGCAATGCACTGCACTGGACCACCAGCAGATCAGAGATATTTGTTCACCGTCGTATCTGACATCCCAATGATTTCTACTTTCAATGGATTGGTAGACTACCATTGTGCTAAATAATTATTAGTATGTTCAACAAAGTAAAACTTTGCATATAGCCTACAGGTAGTGATGAATGTGCATGGTTAGTTTCTGAATTATATTTAAGTTTACAAATTTGTAGAGTCCCCTTATGTTTATCTATTCTAACATAATATCCAGAAACATTGACGTTGTCAATGATATTTCTCTTGTTTTTTTAGCTTCTGCACATAATAACGATACTAAAACATATAAAATAAATGTGTTTACTAGGATATGATAACTAGGTTTGTATGTGTGCATGCAGTGGAAATGATACATGGTGGAGCAGCGCTTCCAGGCCATGTGATGGTTTAGTTTTGAAAAAATACAGAAAATCGAGATTTATGGAAAATAACTGTTTTCCGTAGTTTCTTATTATTAAAACCAGGATGACATATTTTAAGTGAATTTAATACAGAGTATTGCATCATCCTTAAGTTTATTATCAGTTTATAAAATCCATCAAAATAATTTTTAATCAATTCGAAAGTGAAAATGCAAAGTTAATGTAACCAATCCATTCACAAACTAATATCTATCAGGCAATTACTTCTGTCTTAGTATTGGCCAAAAGTGTATCAACCCATGATGTGTGTGCAGCTCATTGGTAAAATAATAAGTTCAATTTGAGGAATACAGATCCTGTACCACACAGTACCGATGACCAGTTTGAAAATAAACCTATCTTCAAAGGAAGGCTCAAACTAAAAAATTTTAAATAAAATATGTATTGTGCAAAGAAACACTACTGAATAAAAAAAGGGGGGGGGGAGGGTTATTCCCCAAGAAGTTTAAAACAAACCCAGATGAGGTATAAGTCACTACCCTCTTTAACACTCCACCAGCAACATTATGAAAACCTTTTTAACATGTTACCTACTAAATATTAGTTACACCTATTTATCTCAATCTCAAAAGCATTTTTAATACAACATACCTGTACCCAGTGTTGCAAGCTTATGAAAGAAGAATATGTGAATAAATTCATATACAGATGTCAGGTTTCCATTTTTTCTAAAGGATAAACATCATTATCAATAATTTTTGATACAGTGTGTTTATTATGTTTTTTTAATATATGTATTTATATATATTTTATAAGGTAATTAATATTTATAGGTGTGTGCATTTCCCATCACTAAAACATTATGAATGCTAAAATGATAAAATAAAATTTTCCCTAATGGCACTTTGATAGAACCCTCTTCATTTACACGATATGCGAGCAACAACTAATATTGCACAGCTCTGTACATTTTTATAAAATGATAAAATATATCAAATATCCATCGAGAAATTCTGGACGGAAAAAAAATTAATTGCTTTCTTTAAAGGCACATTTTTTTATATATTTTTTTAGTTTGTTTGTTTTATTTCTATGTATTCACTTTGATAAGCTAATGAGACTACAGAATACACACAAAATATACATTCTATAACATTATGCTGTTTAACTACTTAAACCTATTCACAATAACAAAATAATTACCAAAGTTTCTTACATAATAAAAAAATTATGTATTATTAAATCTATATACCGGTATATCTTTACTAATATTTAGAGGCATACCCCGCTTAAGAGATGATTCAATTTATGATGCTTTGCTTGTACAACAGTTTTAAATTGTGACTTTAACCTGAACATCTGACAGATGCCCACTAATACGCTGGCTTAGCCAAATTACACTTCAGGCTTCCCGGATCTTTGTTGGACTCGGTGTAAACACAGTATCAATACGCAGCGTCTCTGTGTTAGGTTTGGTTATTAAGTTAATTATCAACTGTTAGTAATGATTATTTTCTATTTAATTTTGCAATGAAATATAAAATAAATTAATAATGTTAGATAAAAGTGAAAGTGGCATAATTTCATGAGTACAGTATTTATTTTTGTTTTAAATGTTTTATTTATGTCATTTATGCATATATATGATGATCATAATACAGTAAATCTATGAGTGGAAAAAAAGGCAATGATATGTTTACGAAACATTCTGGAGTCTTAACATTTCGTAAAAGTGGGGTATACCTGTATTTTAAATATTTGTTATAACGAAAAATATATCTAGCAAACATTATTTCTTATCTCTGATTGTAGTGCATCAAATACTCGAAACCAAATTTTGTCATTCTATTACATTAAAATACATTTGATCAAATTTCCAATACAAGTTAACTCCTTCATGGTAAATTGTTATGGCAATAACCGGTTTATTTAGTTATAGTATGTACAATTTTTTTTTTTACTTTTTAATTCAATAAAGTACTTGTATTTATTAGTTAAATATGCGATTTAAATGTATTTCATGCAATAATGAGGCATTATCCTGCAAACTTGCAATCACAACAGATCTGATGTTCTTAGTAATAAGAATAGTATCCATTTTTCCTAGAAGAGATTACTTTTTATACAATACTAATAAAGTTAAGTAGTTACATTTGATTCAAGTTGCCTGAATTTAAATTATTACTAAAGTAAAAGTGAAACCTATTTATTATTAAGCACTCAGGTGGCAGGATTGTTTGAAATGTATTTATCATTAAAATAAGAAATAAAGTGGATGAAAAGTTTTCAATTCATAATAAATTGAGCAACACTTATATCAAAACTTAATACCTTACCCTCAAACCCCTTTAAAAAAATGTTGATGATTTATACTGCAGCTAAGACATTACATTTTTAAATGCACACATTTTCAATACAAACACAAATAAAGTATTTAGTTATATTAAAATGAATACTAACTGAAATAATGTGATTAAAACAATAGTCTAACTACAACAAAAACTGCGGGCTAGTAAAAATGGGAACTACAAATATTTACTTCAATGAAATTATCTTCGAGTGTGTTCTTTGAAAATTGTGTGCATATTCCAGATTTAATACATTACATACAAAACCTGCCTCAAGTACAGTATATTTGTAATGAGTACGGTAATACATAAACTTAATTTACTCGTAATGCCACCAATCAAAAACAAATTGTACTCAATTAAAAAAACCTACTTTATTATTGATGTTTTACTGTCCATACTTAACAAAATTAGATAAAAACTCAGCAGCATACATAATATTTGTTAGGGTCCATTCACCACAATTTAGTTTTACTTCATTATATTAATGGACAATACAAACATTCATATTTTTGTACTCTGATAGTACTCTGGCAAGAACTTAAAAGTAATTTCATTGATTTAGACAAACATTTATTTTATTGCCTGGACTAATAATGTGCCAAGTAAATATAATATTAGTAACTGTACTTATGCAATGATTAAAAAAAGTACTAGTTTATTTAAGAATGTTTACTAAGCTTTCACTTTAATATATATATAAAATAATGTGTAATAATTTCAAATTTTCAATGGACCTTACTTTATTATGGTATAACACACATAATTTGAGTTTATGTTAATTGACCTCATATAATATAAACCATTAAACCTTTACATTTTGTATTTCTCATTTCAATTGTTAGTTACAGCCATTATATTTAACAAGCAGAAAGCCTCTTGTGTGTTTGTGTGTGTGCGCACATGCAGGCCAATGCGCGAACAAGTGCATCTAGCTTGTCACATTTTGACAAATTAATCCAACATATTTTCCGAAAATAATATTAAAGTTTCAAGTTGAATTTTAAACCACAAAAATGAGCACAAATTTTGTGAAACTACGATTTATGACAATTTCATTGTTTTGTTTTTAAAAAAATAGTACCTCCAGAGTACGTACGTGCGTGCAGAGTTGTTACGTAAAACAGGCGTTCAGGGAGCTAAGGGTTCCATGTTAGCGCTGGTCAAGATGATGAGAAACCAATGTTAAAAAGAAGAAAAAAGAAAAAAAACAGAATGTTAGTAATTTTTTAACAGTATTAAAACAAGTTATATAATAATATAACTCCACAAAGGTGAATTTACTATACATGTTAAACTCTAAATTATGAACCACATCAAATTATAAATATATTAATACTATTAATTTTGTATGTACACACATTTGGGTGATATAGTATGCAAGATATTTAATAAAACCCAAAAAATAATTATTTATGAAACATGTTAGTTATTTTCCTATAGGTATATCTATAGGCAATTCATTTGTATCAATTCACACTTTCAATTTATTTACAAATAGTTTTTATTATGAATTGAACTGTATAAAAAGTTAAACTAATAAAGAAAGAAATATAAGAGGGGATACCTATTTCTTTGACCTTATTTTCTTAAGGCATAAAGCTCTCGATTTAGAAAAATAGCTAACATAAGCTCAATTGTAATATTTAGCATAGCTTGTGTGTTACTAGTGATGTTAATAATGTACAAAATGTAAATCAATTTAATTTATTCTTCTACTTTTGCATGTAACAATATATTTTTTGAAACAAGTTAAAAAATGTGAGTTGGTTCAGACAGTTTCTGATTTTGTTATTAAGTATTCACCAATGGGCTATCTATTCAGTAGCGGCTCTGTCCAGTGATTTTTTTAATATTTATGTTTTTTAGTCCTGATTGTAAATTAAGTTAGCAATGTTACAGTATTTATGATTACAGAAATTACCAGCTTTTGAGTCAAGACAACTTATATCAGTTGGTAGCATGTCGGCGTACTGAACTATATGAACCAGGAGCAATTACTAGTATGGGTACATTGGTGAAATTGGTTTTTATTTTTTCACAGTGATAATTAACAGGGGGGGACTGCGTGGTGTTTCTATTCTAGAATTTAGATAATTTACTAGTCGTGTTCTGGTACAATCAATTGGTTTAGAAGAGGGGTCAGAAACTATTTTTGGCCATGATCAACTTATAAACTTATGATAGGTCCTGCACGATCATCCATCGTTTCTACATTCTATTTTTGACTTTTTTTTCTATACATTTTATATTTATTCCTTAAAATCAATCTTTCTCAAATAATTATGCCATCCCTTTTATTGAAAAAAAAAAATCGCGCGATAAATCAATAGATTGCAATTGCCGACCCATGATTCATAGAGTGCACATTAAATAACCCTAGATAGTTATAATATTAACCTTTGAGAAAATATTTAACCCTTTAATAATGATTTTATGTTTAGTTTTTTTAAATCTAAATTTATCTTTAATGTGGAAAATTTTACTATAGATGAGAAAGTGTAAGTTATTCATTGTTGATGGAAGGTTAAAAAGTTGACTGAACTAAGAATGTACAAGATAAATAAAACAATAAATCTAAGCTAATTAAAAATAATGAAATAAATACAAATTTAAATTATACCCACACATCCTTAGGTTTTAGTGTTTAAGAAACTAGGTTTAATTCAATGTAACACCATGGACTTGAATATATCTAGTGATAATATTTGAATGTTGTTTATTAAGTCCATCATTAGACATCTTAATGAGAGCTTAACTGATAATTAATTACTTTAAGAACTTAAAGCATTTTATCTTGATAAGTTGTGTCTTTAAGACAAGTCATGAGCCGCCACTGAATTTTTTTTAAAGATGGTGATGGTTATATAATTAAATACTTAGTCACAATTATTTTTAAAGACATTATCAGGCAATTAGATGTTTTGCTAAAATGAGTTTTGATATTAATCAATATGTCACTTATATTAATTGTGTGAGCCAAAAAAAGCCCCTTTTTAATTGGCCAACCTAAAGTAAACTAAATCATAAATAAACATTAAGTATAAAATTGACTTGTCAACATTTTATTAATTCATTTACATGTATTATGTATATTAAATTGTTTAAATATTGAGTATATCTTTAAAATATTTATATGTAGTTAAACTATCATGTCATTAAACTATGCATATGTCATAAATTATTGTAAAAACCTAGCTATAATTTTGAGAGCACTTTTCAGAAATTTAAAGGTAATAATGTTAGTCCCCTTTTTTTTATGTATACTTATTTATTTTAGATGATTGGTACAAGTGCATGGATTAAATTAAGTTTGGAAATTACTTGAAATATTTTAAATCTCAATTAAATGGTTAATTTAAATAAACTAAGGCAAGAAGCTTTAAAAAGGGTGGTTTATATTTCAAATTATAATAGTAAGAAACATGCAAACTCAAAAATTGCTGAATGTGCTTTTTTTTTGAAACACCTATTAGCAGAGGTATGTCAGCGAGTATTGCTAGGGTAAGCAGAGCTTATTTTAAGTGAGCCGGTAATGTGTTACTTTGAAGGTGACAAGTTTATTTAATTTAGATTTAATTTGAAGTTAATAATACAAGTAATTATTGGCATCTCTATTAAGGAAACTAAAGTGGAAATGATTAAAGATTATTGTATAAGGATAACTTAACATTAAAATATTTCATTTGAATTAAGTAGAGTTAAACAAAAAGGCGGAGTATTCAAGCTGCAGAAGAAGGTTAATAGATAAAATATTTTATATCATTAAAATTTAATCGAGATGCAATAGCTATTTGTTCTACTCTACATACCGCTTGTGTGTATGAATATTTGCAGATATCTGAACAGAGGGTTCTACTTTTTTTGGTCATTTTCCAACTCTTAAGTGGCCAGAATTAGGAAGGTATTTTTAAGTTAAATGCACATTCATTAGCGTACAGAGGTGATGGGAAAAACAATAGTGATGAATCACATCTGTAAAATCACTTCAAGGGAAACTAAAAGAGATATTTTGAGCCTCAATTTCCAGCCAGAGGTAATCCAGACAATTACGATAGTTATGCCTTCTATCGTGTGACCACTGAAGAGTTTTCTGATGAATAATTAAAACCATTCGAAATTACAATCCAAACAAGCTGTGCTTACTCTGGCAATATTACACACCACATCAATGCTTATAAGT
The DNA here is from genome assembly GCA_902141385.1 of Timema californicum. Classification (NCBI taxonomy): domain Eukaryota; kingdom Metazoa; phylum Arthropoda; class Insecta; order Phasmatodea; family Timematidae; genus Timema; species Timema californicum. The sequence goes on along the minus strand of CABFOW010004767.1, from coordinate 28,699 downwards.
AGACTAAACTTGTGATAAGAAGTGTAACAGTTTCCATTTCAGATATTTAGTACTAAAATGTGTAATTAATCGATTTATGTTTTTGAGTTTAAATAGATAGCTCTAAAAAAATTAAGTTTACCTTCAAGTGCTAACAAACCAACAACATACTTTTAAAACAAACCTTTTGATTTATTGATTTAATAAATTTTAAAGTAGTATCTATATATAATTAATAAGTGTGTTGGTTAGATTCAATGATTAACAGTAAAAATGACATATATTTCAAATTATTGTGCATTACTTTAAAATATTTTTTGTTGTAAATTTTAGCTTTAGCATTTTACTATAACATTGTTTTTGAGTTGCATTCTCTATGTTCAGTCGTTACTTTATTTATAAATAAGTTTTTTCAACATACTTCAGAGAAAAAATGTATAATTTATTTTTTTGGTAAGTGAATGTTTATTTTCACAGAAGAAAAAAAATTACCCCATGAAAACAATAATTTTATGTTACAAATATCCAACTTGGTTCGAGATAATTATTGTTTATTACAACAGAGGTATGCTAGGCATGCTAGCAGGAGCAATTGATAAGTTCACATTAAAGCAAGAACTAGGTCCCAAAACAAAGTGCTTCATGATAGATTAAACAAACGTAAGAATAAATTCCACTTTTACTCTACAAACTAACCACATATATTTCCCTTTAAATAGAATGTAAAGGCACAAGATTAATGTTTGTTTTTTTAATTTGATGTGATTCTGTGTATATTAAACCACCAAATGGTATCATTAATGGAAGAGTAAGAAATTTAAAATATTTTAAGAAATTTGTTTATAATTACTAAAAAACTAGAACCACATTTTGTCAAGAATTTTGAAAGAAACAAGTACTACCAATCAAAGTGCCACATTCCCTTTCCACCTTAAGGAAAAAAAAGCCCCAAATATGCAGAAATAAATACCAAAGTTGCCATGACTGTACTTAGCTACATCATACATTTTGACATTTAGATTTTTTCTTTTTATTTCTTTATTAAATGCATAAATCATATAAGTTTTTTAGCTTGGAAAATTTTATTTAACTGTGTTAGTAGAGAGTTGATTTTTTGATACATACAAACAGTTTGGCAACTGTGTTATTTATCATTAATACAAATGTTATTATTAATAATTAACAAAAAAAAGACAATTATTTTAACATTCAGCCCAAATATATTAAAATGTAAGAGACACAAAAAAATGGGGGTTTAAAAAAGGAAATCCCTTTTAAAATGCAGAAACCAAATAAAAGTTTATTTTTCTAAAAATAAACTTTTGAAGTGTTAATTCATTGGGCTTTCTTTCTAGTTAGTGGTAACTTGGCCATGTGGAAAAATATAAGTACTGATTCTAGTTAGTGTAAGAAATAGGGCTCTACACAACTATACGACATTGCAAGACAAAAAAAATGAAAAGAAAAAAAAACTATACACCAATTTGTAAAGACAAATATATTTTTTGGAATAATTTTATGTTGCAATGATATTGTCGGATAATTGTGATTAAAAGCTAGAGGATGTAAATCGCAAGTGATAGCGTAGTAAGAAATAAGATAAAAAACTCTGAAAATTACAATAAATTGTTCATTAATTACAAAGTTATGTTAGTTTCAAGATGAATGGAGGGGAAAATAAAACGTTTAAAAGTCCAGATATTCATTTTTTTTAGTAATTAGGTTGAGCAAGTAGCATGTGAATAGGTGATTTAGTTTTACTGTGCAACCCATTTCTAACTACACCAGTTGGGGTGTGAAAGTAGTTAGGTTTTGTCTTTCGTTATTTATCTACCAAACCCAATTTGACGATCACATTTTTTATTAGTTAGCCAGCGACTCATTTAGAAGTGTTAATTGTGAGTTATATTATATACAAAGTGGAGTTCATTAGTAAGAGTATTAAGACAAAAATATAAATATATACCCAAAACCCATGAACAACCAAGTACATAGCAAAACATTCACTTCATATAATATATCAATCTGAGGCACCAGTACAGAATATGGCCTAACCTACTATCTGTTTATTTTTCCTATACACCAGCTATTAAAAATGTTACAGCATTTTTTTTAAACAAAGTGTTAATCGTGATTGAACTATATAAATGATCCGACACCTAAGCTCAGCCGGGAGCGCGTGTCTGTCTATTGAGTTAAGGTACTGGGGTCGATTCCTGACATAGCCAAAGAATTTATCATTGGTGAAATGTAGGTTTCCTCTTTCACAGTGATGAATTAATGGCCGGGGGCTGGATGTTGTGTATGTTCTAGGTTTAAGTTAGTTTATAAGTTGTGTGCTGATATAATCAGTCAGTTCAGAAAGTGTATGTTATATACCTCAACTAATAAAAAAAAATGTATATTATATATGAGAATAAAACTATGCAAAATTCAAAATGTCTAAAGAAAAATTGTAAATATATTTTTTAGCTATGTTAAATGAGCAATATGAAGAAAAATAACAATTTTTCTTTGAAAAAAAAAAGTTGATATTTCACAAATTTAATGTTGATTATTTGCAAAGTCTAATATTGTAGATTATAGTAAGCAAGACACGCAGGGCAGATAGAAGAATCTATAACAGTGTCCGGGGTATGGAATAGTAAATCTATTGGGAAGACCTAAGACGCAGATGAGAGAATAACATTAGAATGGACCTGAAATAGATAGGATGTAGTGAGATGAACTGGATTGAATTAGTTCAAAATAAGGATATATTCCATTCACGGTAGGAATTGACTTCTGAAAGGCCTTTTTCCCTACCATAAATCTACTATATAGTAGGATATTGGTAGGAAAAAAGACCTTTCAGAGAGTAATTCCTACCGTGAATGGAATATAGGTGGCATACTTTCGTAAGTGCAACAATGCGCCTTACAGTTCCTAGGTAAGTACTTGGTATGTTATTTTTTTAATATTCAAAAGCCTAGATTAATTAAATACCCAAGGTAAAGGTTAAATTAATATTTATTTATAATGATTATTTTTAATGTGAAAGCTTAGTAAGTGTGATAAATGAAACAATATTACTAGCCAATTATTATAATTTTTAACTATATGCTTTCTTATTTTCTTTACCATGAAAGACAGTGCAAACAAAAATATATTGTGTTGATTAAGTGATGCAATATTTAACAAACACAAATCCAGTATAAATTATCATAAACCTTGTAGAAGAGTGACAGACATTTTATTGAGTTTAGGTTAAAGTGTATCAAAAGATAATTTATCTAAATGAAGAAAAAAAGATAATGAAACTATTATAGGAGTTAAAACCAAAAATTTCATAAATGAATTTCTATAATTGAGAGTGAAATAATCTAACTAAAAGAAGATTTGTTTAAAGATGCCAAGCAAAGTTATTTTAAATCTTATGTCTATATAATAAATACATATAGGCTAAGTGTGTTATTATAATTGCATAAGTGTTTCATATTAAGGTAATTTAAAACACTGAATGATTGATACTTATTTCAAAAAAAATAGCCCACTTTTGTATTAAACCAAGGCTGTCTTATGTTAACCAATATAATTAGTTACTTTTGTCGATAAACTTCTTTTTAAAGCTAATAAAATTTTTATATATTTAAACAAATATTTAGGATGTATTTACATCACAAATAGTATGATTCATTTATGATTTAAATTAAATGAACGATTAAATGAACAAGGCTATGAATATTATTTTTAATCATTTGTTCCACAATTCTACTTGACAAACCTAGAAGAGAATCAAATCAGTGCATTTGTTGCTGTGTAACAAGTCCTTGACCTTGTTATTTAAGTCAAATAATATAATCATTTGCGAAAATTTTACATTTCAAGGCACATTAAAATCTATATAGGATATTAACTTAAATTTAATAAAACGGAGGAGATTAAATAGACAAAAAGACCATTTTAAATTATTAAGTCATATATCGTATCTGAAATTAAAACCAGGATTTATTTAATAATGATGTAGACGAATAAAATATCCCTTACATTTGACCTTTGTCTATGAAGAATAATGGCTGGAGCATGACTTAATTTAAAGCACCCAATATTTACTTACAAGCGCTGCAATTCTTTTGTCAACAATGACAGTCAAATGGGTTGCACAGTAAAAAAACCAACCATCGTGATAAAATGACGTCTTCTGAGTCACCGACTGTTCATTAGCTGATGGAGATAGAGCACCAGTTTCTGTAATTAACTAAGTGTAATATGTAACTAATATCCTTCATCTGTATGAATGAAAATAATTAAGAAATTTGATTTTTACTATCGATAAACATCTAGCACTTTATGAGCATTTTACATAATGAATAAATATTACATAGGTTTGTATTTAAAAAAATATTTATTTAGAAATTTTAATTGGAATGTTTCTTGGTATTTTTGCCCTATATGTATTATTAGCCATTCATGCTATCTGCAACTCTCACTAATTTAAGGATGCCAGATGAATGATGACAGCCACATATGCCTGGAGAGAGAATGTGAAAATCACCCCTAATATATCTGGCCATAGCTTAGCATTCCATTCGGTTTGCCAATTAACTTCAACATTCCTATAATGATGACTACAATGGTTACTTAATAAACACCGTACAGCTTGAAAAATTTCTTCTCAAGGTCAATGGTCACCTTTTAAACCGAATATAGACTGAAAAATTGAAAATAAAGATATGTGACTTTTCAAAGAAAAATGGCTATGTTAAGATGTTAAATGCTTCATAAAACACAAAATGTTTATCTTAAGTTTATGTAGTAATTTAAAGGGAAGTTAAATATTTTGGAATGTCATGAAGTTAAAATAAAAATAAAGCTTTGTTTTATTTTCTAATACTTTCTTTATTTTATTTTTTGTAAGGAGTTTCGTACCAAGTAATACAAATCCAATGAATACTAAATATTGTGAATATAAAATCTCATGGTTGTAATTCCACAGGCACAAGTTGCCAAAAAAATAAAATAATAATAACAAAATAATAAAAAGAATACATAATATATACTGGAAAGAATATACATAACATAAATAAAATATTTCATTTACACTTAGAACTAGGGAGGTTTGACAATATGTCCTTACAAGTAAGAGTATTCACACTTTATACTAAAAAGATCTTCACGCGCAAAATTATTTAAAGGAAAGAAGGACAAAGTAACATAACATAATAACCACTAAACATACATGTGTTGAAACCGAAGTTTTAAAAGACTTCTAATAAAACATATCACAACCAGAAAAAAAATCAATTCTATAAATGCATAAAAATACATCATATGCATTCAAAATAACCACCGAATGTACAATTAAAAAAGTATAGGTTTGTAATGTCTTAGAAAAGTTTTGGTTTGGGATATAGCTAGTTTGAGAAATGTGTCTGAAAACCTTTTTAACCTTTTAAAATGCACTAAATACTTTTATAGTACCTAATAATTAAATAGCATAGTCAATATTGGGGATATGACACCTTCGCCTCAGTCAGTCGCGTGTCTGCTTACTGAGATAAGGGTCCCGGGCTCAATTCCTGGCGGGGTCGAAAAATGTATCATCGGGTGAAATGTGGATTTAACCTTTCACAGTGATGAATTAACGTCCGGACACTGGCTGTTTTGCTTGTCCTAGTCTTAAGTTATATTACAAGGCAAATGAATCTATGACAAGCCTAGCCGGCTAGTAGTGGAAGATGTATCTCTTGAATAAAAACCTGGCCCAGATCATGGGCTGGAAACAGTAATGGATGTAAAGTCATTCCATTTTGGGCTATATAGTTGAGTTCTCCTCCATGAAACACCCAAATAAAAAATGAGGCCGAACCTCCCGCATCAGTAGGTCTGAAGAATAAACATCAAGCTCATATATTTTGGTTTTACAGTGAGGAGGAAGTTGGGGCTCGAATGTACAGGTGTACATTCTCGTGTTGTCAAGCTCTTGATATGGGCAATCATTATTATCACCTTGGACCACAATTAAGAGTCTAGTCTCACTCTATATTGTGTTTGTAATAGAAACTTTGAACCAAACATAATATGAGGCAACAGATTATCCAGAGGTGGTTTGGCAACGCTTTAAGACACAGAGCGTTATCGATCAATCTTTCCCACCCCACAAGTCCTTTAGTTAAATTTTTTACTTCTCCGCATTTGTTTCATAGTAAAACTAGTGATTTTCGGTTGAATGTTCCAACTAACCACAAAAATGGTCTTAAACCCCTTTATTTCCAACACAACATGTACCAAGAATATCATTATTTTGGTACTGTAATAGATATAAGTAAAGAATAAACTATTAAGGCAAATTTAATTATTTAGTAGACTTAAGATGTCAGGTTTGTGTTATGCATAGGATTCTTCCCACATTTTTCATTCTATCCGTAAGCGGGCTTTCTTGATTAAATTTGCATTTATTAGTTTGTTTTAATTTCTTTCATTTTTTTTTATCAATTTCAATTATTTGGAAAAAAAAAATTAACCACTAGACCTCCTCTTTCTTAAAACTTATTTTGGTACTGAAATAGATCACAATTTTCAAGTGAAGAATGAGTAGAACTAAAAAATCCATCCTAAGATCAAACCAATAATTTGATTTAGCTGTACAGTGCAATCAAACTCAATGTATTAATCTTCTCGGAAACCAACGAGAGAGAATAAGGAGTCAACTCAGCCACACATTATATTATATGTGGACTTTAGACATCAAAATGACTAAAAATAATGTGCTTATGAGTGTCTGCACCTGTACTTGTTTGTTCATCAAGTGATCCTACATCATTAGATGTTTATTTTAGTGTCATTTTATTAGGATCGACATATGGGATTTTATATTAGACCTTTGGCCACCTGTATCATGCCTGATAGAATCCCACCCCTTGTTAATGTTAATTACCAAGCATTAGGGATGGGCCCTCGAATCTCTCAAATCCCTTAAATCCTTAAGGGTAGTTTAGGATTTGAGGAACATTTTATGCTCAAATACTTTTAAAAAATGTGTATTATATTTTTCGACTAAAATTTGTTTTAGAGCTTTAACACTTTTTATTGAAGGTTCAGATACAATTACAATTATAAGATAATATTAACAGCCAGGCCCCAGAACAATAATTCAACACTTAACTGAATGTATGAATGTTATAATGAATGGATTATAAGAAAGAATGTTAACATTTAGCTACTTTGTATTTTCTATTATTCTATTATATTTATATTTCCTCTATTATTCATTATTTTTTCCAAAATTCAGATTCAAGATTCGGAATTTGAAGGTAAATTGGAGATTCATCTTTGATATTTGGATTCGTAAACTAGTGTATTTGACTTAACTCTATTAAGCATGAATACAATTATATTGTTGGTCGGTCAGACCCTAAGTAATCTTAAGCTGCTGTACAACTTTAAAGCTTACTATCATTTCAATCCATTGTGATGAACTTGAGTCTCAAATTTCTCTATATCCAGTAAATTCTTAATTAATTCTAAATGCAACTAAAGATTATTTGGGAAAGAGTACTCTAAATTAAAACCAATACAAAATAAATAAATTTAAGAGATGAAAATATGTGTATCAAGATAAATACCATGGTAAAAAAGTCTCACATGAAATACAATGTTTAGATAGAATGTTACTTCATTTATATCAGATATTCAGGTAACAATATAGCCTACCTTTAATTGATTCTAGTCTAAGATTGCCAAAAATGACATATTTGTTTATCAAAATGATATAAAATATGGAATCACAATGAAATAATATAGTTAAAAATATATTTAAAATTATTTTTTTTGGCTATGCCCTTCTTTCCTTTATAAAATCACACAGTAAAATTTTCTCCAAGGAGTGAAGTTTTGCTTCCTTTTATGGTCGTCTAAATTATATGATATCAAAACAATCTGTTTGGCTACATCAGCCCAAAAATTTCAATGACATTTTCTTGGCTAAATTTGGATGGATGGAAGGGTAAGTAAATCAAGCTCGGTACTTTTGAAGTTTTTATAACAAAAAAAACTTTTTTGATTAAAAATTAATATTGCTCTAGTAGATGCATTTAATTTATTTTTTTACCCATAGTAATAATCACAACAATTCTTGAATATATGTCATGGGTATAAAATCATTTAATAAGAAACTTTTTAAATAAAAAATAAATATTCAAGTATTGTCAAGATTATTATGTGTAGAAAACTAAACTAAATGTATTTACTGGTGATGACGCACTATTTAGTTTTCTGTTTAAATCTTTTTTTTTTGTCATAAGACTTACAAAAATACTTAACTCGTGCTCTCTTCCAAACTATCTTAATTTTGTCACAATTGTGAAAACTATAAGGTTTCCAGAATACTAGCTTGTATCACACTTGTAACTAGAATTTAATTCCAACACTTCTACAGGTCTACAAATTCGAGGTAACAGTATTATAAAGCAATTTACAGCAACTTCAGCTTTTTCCTACAATTAAAAGTTAACTAAATAGGGTGCCTTTATTCATCCCCCTTGCAAATATGTGCTTTGATTCTTTGAAGCATATGGATACAAAATCATTTAGAAAATACCAACATTATTGTGAATGTACTTAAGTCCTTGTGAGAGTTCTGTGTAAGGTGAATTAAATATACCATATCAGCACAACATTACCAGTTAGTGTAATGTAAACAAACTTTATAATTTCATTATTTTTTTGTAATACAAAAAGATCAATCTTAAAAAGACGCAAAACTTTATTCCCCACAAAAGTTCTCCTTCGGCCAGTTTCAGCTATAAAACAAACAATAAACACAACAATAAAAAAAGGATAGAATATAAAGACCAGTCACAGAGGGACAAATTGTTCTGACTCTGTCAAACCACTTCTTTAGAACTGAGCAGTGTTACCATACAACGTATTTTAGTATATTGTTTTTGGTGAACACTTGACTTAAAGAGACAACAGAAAATGAACAAAATTTTCCGTCCCTTAAAAATCAAGACACAGTTTAAAGCATTTTCAAGGTAAGAGAAAGCCAGAACAGAATATCCCTCACACACAGTAAAATGGGGTAAAATGGGAACTAACCTTGGCCCGGGGCCGAGAGTGGGAGAGAGAGAATATTTCATGAGAGGGCCCCTGCCCTTTGATACGGATGTTCTCGCAACTGGCCATAGTGCCTCCGTTGCTTTGCTGCCGCACCTGTAGACCAGGCACAGAAAACATGCTAGTTTAGACACGAGAACACGATGGGGGTGTTATTTTGTCCTCTGTCCAGACATGATACGAGCTTCGTACAGATTTTATATCACTCCTATGAGTTCGAGCACGGTGAGACTCAATACAAGAGAGGAAATAAACAAGGAATCCGTCTAAAACGAGCTATATTGAATCAAATAAGTGTCTTTGTTATTACTAGCAACTTTGGATAGCCAAAATTGTTTCAGTGATTAAAACTTTATTTTTAAAAACAAATAAAGTTTCGCATATAAAAAAAAATTAATAAGTCAATTCAAATATCAGTTTCTTCCTTTTTTTTTAAATGTGACACATACTTGAATTTAAATGCTCAACATATTATTGTTGATATATATGTGTGGCTTTTTTTCTGTTTGTATGGATGCTAGGTTTATTTTAAATAGTTTGGAAATTTCTTGGTAAGTCAATAGCTTTGCTCGATCATAATAAGCTAAGAGAAAAGAAAACTCTTTAAATAGAGAGCATGCATGATGATGTGTCGGACAGATAACATTCATTATTAAATCTCTGGTAACCTATTGGGCAAAAATTGCTTCCTCCTCATCACATTTTTAAGTATACTAACCAAAACAATTAATCTAAAAGTTTATATTTATAAAATTAATTACTATAAGCGCGGATTTTATCCGAATACAAAATATATTACTTATTTAAAAAAAAGCACCATTTATGTTGTGATTATTTATTATGGCACCAAATATAATCATTCAAATCAAAAATATATTAACGAAATTATAATATTTCACTAAAAATGGGTCACAATAAATTTGAGGGAATCGCTTTCGACAGCAGTAAAATAAAAATCACAACAAAACTAAAAATTATTTTAAAATTAAGAATGAAAACTTTTATATATTTTATATTTATGTGATGTATTATAATTAAAGCATTACATTTACAAGAAAATATTTATCAAGAATTACATTTGAAATCCATTAATGTATAATTTAAGAAAAGACTATAAGACATGTTTCTCCATGTTTATAATGAATGATATATAAAAAATAGTTTACCACTTTGTATCTACTTGCTATGCCAATCATACATTCTCTGACATTCTTGTTAATTTTATTAATTAAATTAAGGATATTTAAGAAGTTGGATCATAAAGCTTTTGAGAGGAAATATAAAGTTTAATTCTAGGTTTTACGACACTAATATAATATGTGTCAATGTGTGCAGTGAATGTTATTAAATATATATTTATTGTAACATAGCTTTTATAACTTTGAAAACAAATGTGCTCAGTTCTCAATTTTTGTTTTTAAGCCATATTAATAATTATAAAGCAAGGAAATTAAAGTGTCTGTGTCTAGTGGGTTGATCACCAGTCACCAAAATATGTTTTCCTAGTTGAAAAGTAAATAGCTTAGCTCGAAAAATTTGATAGTATTTATTTGATCAATGTGCTTCATGCTAAGGGATATGTGAATCACTGTCAACGTATCAATTATGTGGATCATTCTCACTGGCGAATATGTGGGTAAAGTCTTGTCTTATCTGTTATGCAAGCTATGGGGATATCAGGGTTTGATTCACAGCCGGATATAATGAGAAGGTTTTCTTAAATGATTTACCACTGTACCTTCTCACCAGTATGACTCATTTCCTCTAAAATTCTACTTTCCTATTAAGTTTAAATATGTGGCTAGCTCAGAAAGGATATTAAGACTAGGAGAAATGAATGTAATTCACCTATAAGATCCTTTTGTGACTGGGTACCTCAAGACTAGATAGTTGAAGTCAACAAGTACTAATAATTTAAATGTTAGATTGTACTTTTATTTTTTCTTCACCTTATTCAAAAATACATCATTTGGTAATTTATAAGATAAGTTTTAAATGCCAAAACCAAGAACCTATTTTAAAATTAATACTTTCACTAATTCTATATAATGATCTTTTTTTTTACGTGTATTTGTAAAGTATATGTGTTCAGTAATAAATGTTTGTATTTAAAGTAAAGCCCAGTCTGTAGTTAAACCTATTTCTCTCTCGAAAAGCTATAATAAAGAATAAAAATCCTTTGTCATGAATGTATAAAGCTGTATTAAATTTGTTACTTAATAAATAAAGATGTTATTCTGTTACTGTGTAAGTTGGATAAGAGCTAAGGGACAGGTAAAAAATACTAAAATGTTATTTTAACTACCACACATATCCATCTAAACTGTTGGTCCCTTAAGCACATTTTAGTAACTCAAATTCCCTGTAGTTAACACAGTGGTAGACTGAGTTGCGTTAGTATAAGTTCAAATTACATTCCATAAATAAAAAAAGGAGGAAGAGTAAATAAGACTCCTACCCTTCTAAGCCACTGGTTACTAGGAGTTAAAAATGGTTTAATTTTATTTTACTATGAGGCACATAAATACACTATTTTCTTCTAATAAAGAGTTGTGACTATTGTTTGTTATGATAATGAAACAAAAATATCTTATCTTTGTTTGTGAGTTATAAACTGCTAGGGAGTTTATTGTTTTGAAAACCAATTTATACTTTCCACTGTAAAAACTGTTTCTGAAAATACATAAACTTATTTTTGAAAATCTAAATACTATTTAATAAGCAAAAATATTATTTATTAAATAATGTTTTTAACATACAAGTTTTATTCAGATACTTCAGTCATCTTTTCCTTCGTCAATTTGTATAAATAGCTTGTTATTTTTTTGGCTACATTCAATATTTTAAGATGTTCTATTTTATTTTGCTAAGAAATGAACAATAAAATCAATACTTTTTGCTGATTATTAGGAGAATGCATTAATTTTAATTTTAATAAAGATTTAAGTGTATCAGAAAAATTCTATTTTGATTTGTCTTACTCCCTCTAATAGTCCCCACATTTATTTTCTGAAACAAATGTTGCATGGTCTAAAGTTTCACTCCCCAAGAGAATGGAGTTTCGGTGTCAGATTCAAAGTCGAGTGTGTGGAGTCAGTTTTTACTAAAAGTATTCCCACTCTCTTAAGCAAATTCTCATACATTTTCTAAATTCTGCCTTCGTTGCCCTTATAAGATACCACGAATGGGTGGTGAGACGCAATGTATAAACCAAAAGCTTTTAAAGTCTCTCTCTAAAAAAAAGCTTGAATATGGTAATGCTCATACCATCATTTTGAAAGTATCGATAATAGAACTACTACTACCAATGATTGATGCGTTTCTTATTTATATACAAACTACCTTGAACCTAAAAATTACTGTACTCCTAAAATATAAACAAGCAAATTATGTATGCATCCAAGAGTCATTATCTTTGATAAAAAAAAAATTATAATGAATACTAAGCTACTCAGTTGTTGTTTTTTTGTATACTAGACTCCCTAAGAGATTATTCTGATCAATGAATTTGGAAACATGTGTACCAAATTCATAAAAGTATGTATAAAATATATTTCTTTTGAATATTCTGACACCTTAATTAAGGGCCCTGGTTCAATTCCCGACATGTCTGAAAAATTATCATTGTTGAAATGCGGATTTCTCCTTTCACAATAATGAATTAAAAGCTGGGTGTTGTACCTATTCAGATTTAAGTTAGTTTATAAGGTGTGTGTTTATATAAAAAATAATTTCAGAATTTGTGAGTCTGACTCCTTAAATCAGTCGGGAGCGTTTCTACATACTGAGCTAAGGGTACTGGGTTTGATTCCCTGCATGGCCGAACATTTATCATTGAAGAAAATATGGGTTTGTTTACCCTTTCACATTGATAAATAACAGCCAGGGACTGGATGTTGTGCCTATCCTAACCTTAAGATAGAGTATAAGGTATATGAAGCTACAACAAGACGAGCCAGCCGGTAGTGAAAAATATTTGGCTTGAATAAAAAACTGACCCAGGACATAGGCTGGAAATATTAATAGCTGTAAAAATTTCAGAATGTGAATGTTAAATACCTAAAAAAGAGCTGTTATTAATTACACCTTTATTTATTTATTTTTTCAAGTATAGTCTGACGGCTAAGAGCATTAGTAGATCTCACATAAAATTACAGTTCAAATTATAACTAAAATACCTAAAGTGGGACACACAAAGTTCATGTGTCTATCAAAGAAATAAAGCAATGTGGTAAAAGAATATGTATCGGGGGGGGATCAAACCAATTGTCTCCTTATCAACAATTGTCATAACTCTAAGACAAAAAAAAACATGGTATTTTATGCATCTCAACCTATTATTAGATTATGTTATGGGGGAATTAAGTAACGCTTCTAAAATAAAATTTGAGTTTACATTGCAAAAAGATGATTAGGTTATGTTTCATCTATAATTTGTGAAAATACGTTTTGCTATTGTAAGTATTTATTTAACTCTACAAAACGAAAGAAAAAAAACATTATTAGTAGTTCTAGTACACCCACCACCAACCTTAAAAATCGTTTTATTTTCTCTATAGAGCTATTATAACTTGATTATAAGATTATATTGAAGTTTCTAATACTACCCTTAACTTAAATACTTTCAAATGCCCATCACCACAACGTAAGTCTTCTTTATAATATAAAAATTCTATGAAAAAAATTGCTTTCAAGAGGACTTTTAACTACCACATTCATTCTACATAGACAACGCATACAAGAGTAAAAAAACTTATTACACTCAATGGTTTGGTGTTGCGTTTTAAAATAGATTCTATAATCTAATTCATTTACTCAAAAGTGTAAAAATACTCATTTCAAAACATTTAAAAAAATTACAGTCATTCATCTTATGTCATACTAGGATGTATGATCTAAATATCACTACCTTCTTAAATTATTATATACATTATTTTATATATAATTATATGTATATATATATATGTGTGTGTATTTTATTGTAGAATAGATACTGTATATAATTTAATTTACATACCAAGTATAAACACTAAGCCTGGGCGGGATCCCAAACTTTGGGAAAAAATTTGGGAAATTGAATGTTCCTGAAACTCGGACGGGAAAAATGATTTCACGGGATTTTTCGGCAGAAAAAAATTGGTATAAAAAAGTTTCAACAAAAGGTCCATTTATCAATGTCACGTTTGTATTTAATGTTCCTTATGAATAGTATCAATTTATTAGATGTTAAATTAGCCTTATCTTCCATTAAGAAGACGAATACTCGAAACGTCGCTTTTAATTTAAAATTACAAATGCCACTACATTTTAACTTAATTGAAACAAACTCCTTTCTGGTCAAATCGTCAAAAGCTTCTAATTTTTTTATCTTTTTTTTATGAATAAGGTTAAGTTTAAATTGATAAATATAATAATAAAATATTATATTAGTCTAAGGTGGAGAATTAATTTTAATTTTTTTTTTTCACGCTCCCTACTCCATTCTGACAAGAAATTATTATTTCCCAACCAAAAATTTCCCAAAATCAAAATGTCGTTCCCGCACAGGCCTTATAAACACACAAATCAAGTTTCACAGTTAAAAAAAAAATAGCACACCTTATATAAAATATTGTATCTTGACACTTTAAAAACACAATCTTGGAAGCTTCACATATTGTACTACACCACTCAAAGATATGTGGGCAAAGAATACATTAAAAAATAAAAAACAAAAAATAAATTGTCATGGATAGTTCACACCCTTGTGTTTCACCTAATAAAATACTTTGATTCTAAGTACGGGTAGCTCCAATCTGAAGCAACGTTTTCAATCTTACACAACGCGGCAAGATGTGGGAAAATGACTGAAATAAAATAAAAAAATAAAACATTATTGCAATAAAATGTAGATTTCAAGCTGTCACTCAACGAGTTAATAGAGTAGTTTAATAATCTTCACAGTATTAAGACAACCAATTGCATCACAACTCAAAAGCCACTCCAGAAAAGTACATCAATTCTTACCGAGCAGTAAGACTATTTATTTTCATGTTAATATTTAATGGAAATATGCTATACTTAATATATCAATGAAACGCTAATGTTTGGCAGTATTTACCAAAATATAAAATAAATAAAATACAAACTAGTAAAAAAATTAAACAAAAAATATACTGTAATACACTTACTTAGCTTTTGAACAAAGCTCACATAAATAAAGCATATTTAAAACATTACTATAATGTCGCAGAGGAGTATGTTTAAAATATTTTCTGATTTTTAATCCTTTCTTAAGCCAACCAGTGAGTAGTGTAATACAACGCATCGGTAACGAAACACTGAAAAATTATAGAAAGTCCAATAGAGCTGAATTGGTTGGGCGAACGTCTTGTTGGGGGACTGATCAGGCTATCGTTGATCGGGCCACCGCGCATGCAACCAGTGGTTCAAACCCCAACCGTGACCCACCGCTGTTCTGGAATCACCCACGGAGATCTTGACACATGTCTATCGAACCCTAATAACTAGCCATACCATCCATTGATTTTATTTTGCTTGCTTTATTCATCCAGCCCAATTTCTTTTCTTATAAAGTTCAAAAACAATATTAAGTATTTTTTCATCAGGTTTTTTTTCAATACCATCACACTTCTGGGTAATTGGTGTCTAACAATTATAGTAAAGACTCAATCCACTCCTAAGTTTCCATCAGAAATCTTATCTTTAAGCCCTCAACAATGATTTAGTCCCATAGACTGGTGAAATGCAAAGAAGGTAAATAAGACTAGTTTCTTAGCAATTCCACAGGAATGTTATTCTCAGTTTGAGAGTATTTAAAATATGCAATGCTATACTTCATTCACGGGATGAGTTTACCTCTGAAAGGTCTTTTTTCTTACCGATATCCTACTATATAATAGATTTCTGGTAGGGAAAAAAGTCCTTTTCCAGGTAAACTCCTACCGTGAACGAACAATAAACTTTAAAATACTACTTAAATTTAATATATGTGACTGTTTCAAGATTCACTATAAAAGATAAAAAAAATCTAATTTCCTCTTGAAACTGGAGAGGTACTTTGTATTAACGGCATAATGATGCAAGCCCAAAGACAGGGTAGAGACTCATACATAAAAAGTGACCGAAATTTCAAGATGGAAGGAAAATATTTATAGTTTTATTTTTATTGATGTAATTGAAAATATATAAATACTTACTGCTCACAATGATGGCTTAAGTTGTTGTTTTCTATAGAAAAAAATTCATATATCTTACAGTGTGACTCTAAGAATGTGAAATGTAGCAATTTTTTTACCATTGTTTCATTTACCATAGTATAGAAAAAGTTATTGAAATGGTATGGCCAGTATTAAGGTTACAATTAGTTTACTTGTTTGTATATATATAGATAGATAGAGAAAGAGAGAGAGGTTGCAATGAACATAAATCTCCATTATTCAAAAAAAAATTAGCAAAATAAGTTTTTTAAATATATTTTATCTGCAAGTAATATTACGTTTACTAAAATAATTTTATTGAGAACTAATAATGTCTATGTTTATACATTAAAAGTATAATTTTATTTCATTTATAAAATGTGTGTTCACCTAAACGTTGAATAAACATTTTAAAACTTCATAAAAAATAAGAGTATCAGAAAAATATATGAATATTAGAATTATATGATGTATTTGAACTATTAAGCAAAATAATATTAACAAATATTTTTCCTATAGTTAATTGAACCATAAATTTTGATTTATAATCATTAGGTTGGACATGATCCCTCCTAACCCTCTCCCCTACTTACTAACAAAATAATAATTCTCATCAAGTAGCTATTTGATTTCAAAATAAAATAAAATTAGCAATTGTATTTTTCTAAACTTTGTTTAGAGATGGGTTAAATATAGCTTGTATTTTATAATAAAAAAATTAATAAAAAAACATGGACAAAAAATCATTAATTTGTTTATGACCTTTAGCTCAACTAAAAGTAAACATACTATAAATGATTTTTTTTTCAGAACTATTACATGGGTTGACTGCCAACATATTTACACTCAGAATTTTTAGTAAATAAATAAATGATTCAATTTAAAATGTTTTTGTTACATATTTCCAGGTACTATTTAAATAAAATATTAATCTGGTAAATGCAAGAAATGTATAAAATGTAAAACCTAAATTCTGATGAAAATATATGTATAAATACATTAAACAAAACACCACTTATGAGAGTTTTATATCAAATTAAAATAAGAAATAAAATTTAAGGAATAAAATAACGCTAAGTTTGTGTGAAAGATAAATAATCACAGTGATGACACAAAATCTTTTACTTTCCTTGGTTTGTAAAATGTAACATTCAACTGTGTTATTATGAAAAGAGTTGAACCATTAAAAAAAGTCTAAAATCAAAATCTTAGTTAAAGAAACATTATTAAAATCACACTTTCAAAAAATCTGGCAAAAAGTGCTTGGTTTTAAAAATAAATTCCATAAAATGCTCTCTCACAATGGGAGCTTTTTAATATTTTATTTTGTTTGCAAATACAACAAATTTATGCCTAAACTATTTGATAAAAATAAATACTAGAGTAAAATGGAGTATATAGAATACTCTACTATAAAATAAGGTAAATATTTTTTTATATATTTAATTAAATAATAAACACAAATGACTCTTTAAATTTAAAATAAAGTTGCATATAACATTGCTATAACATTTCCTCGCTTCCAAGTCAACAAACTCCCACTATATTAAAATTTTAGAATCATTATTTGACCACAAATGTGTGGTTCTTCAAGATGAAAAAAACAATTATATTCTTTTGAATTAAGAATAAGATTTATAGGCCACTTTCAAATAATTGTTTTATTTTGTCTTGCTGAGTAATTAATTGATTCCAAAACAAATATAGACCCACCCAGATATGAAGTAGAAATATGCCACCTCTACACACCTCCTTTCACTTCTAACATATAAATTTTAATTTTAAAATTTTCCCTTGATAATTTGTTTATTGGTCAAAACAAAGATTAGGAAGCAAAGTCACATTTTTTGAATAAAGTATTTAACAAATTCAAAGAAGCTTCATTGAAAGTTTTGGTTTCTGGTATTTTCAAAGAAGTATGTGTAACAAATGTTTAACCTATGTTAATTGGAATGTGTGTGGAGGGGGCTTCGCTATCAAGTCTACTTCACAACCAGTAGGGCTTGTACCAAGGGGTGGCGACCGAGAAGTGAGGGGCTCTGTGTCAGCGCGCAAACAACCCACCCGAGTGATCCGCTGTGGCGTAGTCCTGAAGGAGAGGGGATGCCGCCAGCGCCGCATAATTGGCGTAGTCTGCGTATGGCGTGTAGATGAGACCATGGGGATCATGAGGGGACAGGAGTGGGCCCTGGTGGCCAGAACCATTGAGCAGAGATGCCGCTGATGTGGGGACAGGCAGGCGCGGAGAGAGAATGAGCGGGGCGCCTAGAGGAGTCGCCGGAGACCTCATGGGGGTGCCCATACCCGGCATCCCGGGAGACAGAAGCCGCTGGGTCTCGGCCGCTGCGGCCGCCGTCAGGCGCCTCCACTCCTCATCACATGCTGGAACAGGGGTGTAAGTTATCATACAATGCAACCAGAAACAAGACAACAAGCAACAAGAAAACAAACATCAAGACAACGAGCAACAAAACAACAAGCAAAACAGGCAAATATTCAACTTTCTTTGATCAATAGCAACATTTCCTTATTCCCTTGGCGAGTTTAGATTCCTTGGCTTTTCCAGATTGTTTACTATCTTCCCCCATTGTGGCCACCCTGATATGGCCAAATTTTTTACAACTGTAACAGTGGAAAATTTCCATAATTACAAAACATCTGAGATTTTATTTTTCCAGATTGGGCATTGTACCATTTCCAACTTAGACCATGCAGCCACTGGAGCAGGTAAGTAGCATATTATAATAGAGTGTATGTATATATGTTTAGTGTAGCACTAATACGAGTATTGATATAGTAATTTGATAACTAAAATTAAATTACTTTAACAAGAAAGGTGATATTCAAGTGAATACACCAGCATTCCCATGGTGCGGGGTTAGTAAATTCTTGTGACACCCACTTTATTAATTATTTTTTTCGCAATGTATTTTCATCCTTTCATAAATAGCATTTTGGCAATGATTATTTGAGTCATTATTCTTATGCAATGTGTAGTCTTTAATGATTAAATTATGTCACTAACAACTGAATTGGTTGAGCATATAAAACTTAACGAAAATAAATGTACAAAAATATTATGTTGTAGTCTACTTCTTATAAAAGAAAACAAACAAAAATGCTTGATCGAGGACTTGGCACAAAATACCTTTGTGGGCTTATTTTTCATCGTTAGCTACATTTTTTAAATGATAGGACACTTTTAAGGGATAGGTTTGTGTCTGGGGATCATAGGTTAGATTCAAGCTTCAATGTTTATCTAACATAAATTCTCTTGTAAAAAATATTGTGCATGAACTGTAAATAAAAAGTAAATAATTAATCAAACATTCAGATGTATAAAACCAGTTCATATACTCTATTCACGGTAGGAATTACTCTCCCAAAGGTCTTTTTTCCTACCAATATCCTACTATATAATATATTTCTGGTAGGGAAAAAAACCTTTCAGAAAACAATTCCTACGCTGAACAGTCTTTACCTTTGACTGCCTTCCAAGATCGTCAGATGGTTCACTGACCGTTAAAGTAAATAATGTGAACTAATGTACACTCCGTTTACTCATAAATATATCAGTCTTACTTTAACCAATTACAGCACGACCCTATCTTAGAGGCTACACCATAGTGAAACACTTCCGCGTAAACTTGCTACCTTCCAGGTGAACAAAATGTACCTGACAAGAGCTTACAAGATGCTTACCCAGATATTGCCTGATGCTTACCCCTAGGATCATTAAATGGGGGACAGGCCCTTTAAACCTAGTGTTCATTGAGAGAAACATAGCTTAAAAATATTGTAATGTACACCAAGCTCTTGATTTACAAGCTCAGTGAGTTTATGAGTTAAAAGAGTGTGCATCACATCACAGAAGATTACACTCTTTATGGTAAAAGTGTGCTCCTTTTTGTAATCTGTGTGTGACTTCTGCATCAGATAAGTTATCAACAGAGATTATGCTCTCAAAGTAGCCTACTTTAAATGGTATAAAGCTTGATTCACACATTAGCCGAGAAATAGAAACCAGAATCTGTGCAAAAACTCACACATTTTAAGTTGACCCATGATGCATTGCAATGCTTTAAAACAGCTGATTATCAACATATTATATTATTATCTAATGGATAAACATATGTGTTAGACTCATTCTCCCAATGGATGTTTTCAAATTATAACGCTGTGTCATGGCACAATCTAATACATCTATACAAAGACTTTACATAAACGGGTTATTTCAGATCTCCTCACAACAACCAACGAATCTGTCTGCTATCTTCTGTTTGTACAGCACATGCGCACTAATTTTAGATGGATGGTTCTGAGATTTGATTGGTTCTCCTGTTCATAACATCTCGAGCAGAGCGGACAAAGTAGATAATAGTTTAACTTTAAGAGAGCAGCTCGTGCCGATTAAACAGAAATCTTGTGATTGGGTTAGAGGGCGTCACGTGACCACGTTTCTGTTCTGTGCTAGTTTTTCGGAAAACATGTGACTCCACAGTTATTGTAAAATTTGGTTCCTCTGGGTGTATAGTTAGTTGTTGGTCTTTTTTGTATAGTAAATGACATCAGTATGATATTTGATTTTCTGATTTTGAGGCCAAACTCTTTGAATTGTGTGTTCCATACTTAGCTTTATTGCTTCTTATTATACTATTTTTCAGCTATGTATTAAGGTATTTTACATTATTTAATAAGTTATTCATAGTGTTGTACTTTTCAAAGCAAACTACAGCACATAGATTTATATCACAATATTGACAACTGTAATATGTCTTTCTTATTTTGTGTGAGGTCCACTTTTTTCATAGAAAATAACATTGAAGCGGTTGGTTTTTGAACAATTATCTTATAAAATGATCGATCCAATGAAAAAAAAACTTGATTTGTCTGCCAGCATTTGTCTCTTCCCAGACATGGCCCCTACTTCAACGTTTCAACAACTTTTTTTCTTGTTTGATAACAAAGGTCTTCTTAGCTTAAAATTTTGTTTGATTGGCAATGAACTGTGATAATTAATCCATAATTAAATATTCAAAAAACTCTAGAGGCTGTGGATTTTTTTTACTGACATTTGCTTAGTGCCCAAATTTGCTCCAAAGGTAAATCTGTCCCTACGTAAACCAAACAGCTCCCATTCACCACTGTTTTGATTTTGCTATATGATTTCTTTAAACACACTATTATTATAAGAATAAACTATTAGACAATCAGCATTACTTTCACTTTCCTCAGCTTCAATTAGAATTCTTTAGATGTATCTTTTCTTTTTTAAACTCCTTACTATTACTGTAACTATTTCAAACCCCAATGATAGAAGCCATGATGAAGAACACATATAAATATTGCTTAGCCATGGTATAAAATGAAACAGATTTTCTCACTATATAATATTTAAAGGTAAAAAATAGTTAAAATTAATCCCAACAGATGGGGGTGGTTGTTAGTTGTTGATGCTTAAAAGCGGTAGACACGACAAGCAAATTACATTTGAAATAGTATTACACTTAAAGGTGGTTGACATGACCTAAAAAATTTATATTGACACTTAAAAGTGGTACACATAGTTAATAGGATAGTCAGAGTACAAATGTACACTCCGTTTACCTTGAAAGGTAGCAATCTAACCTTGACAGACTACACTTACACTATTCCACCTTTCTTACAAGCTAAGCCAAAGTGTAACTCTGCAAGATAATCTTGCTACCTTTAAAGGTAAATGAATGGTACCTAACTAGAGCATACCTGCGGCAGCCTTCCAAGGACATCCAATGGTGAAACAATCTTTTAAAGATAAATATTTATCAGTGTTTTAATGTCACTAACCAGAGCGTACATGTGACCACCTCCTAAGAACAGCGAATGGCAAAATGACCCCTTATATGTAAGTATTAATCAGAGTTCATATGTACCTAACCAGAGCGTACCTGCGGCCGCTGCAGCCTTGGCATTGGAGTCTCTGTAGGTGCCGTTAATAATGGCCAACTCCATCAACTGCCTCTTCTTCAGCTCATCTTCTCCGTCAGCCTGGTGGGTGAAATAAACACGATAGCTTATGTTTTAGTTACACTAATGTGTTAGGGATTAGAAAGCTTATATTAGTAGTAAGTGTACACACATTTGGGTGGAGAGAGAATGAAAAACAATTCAAGAGCAAACCACAATCAGTACACTTCACCAAGGTTTCAACTCTGATCTCCTTTACCTTTCATCGGCAGTCTAGTCTATCGTGAGAGTGACACCTTGGACCATGTGTCCAACGAAGTGGGTGATCATGAAGTACACTACATGTTAACATATGAACTTATATTTTCTTCACTCTTATTTCATAGGAATTAAACAGCCACAGCTATTATATTCAAAATATATCCTATTTTATAGATCAAAATGTGAATCACACCACCGAAAACAAAGGTAAACAATGTATCAATTATATGCTGTCATCAGCCCATTGTTTCTCAAACCATTTATTTCTCATTTCTTTTGCATTCCAGACTGATGATGGGCATAATGACTGTCGAAAGATCTCTCCTACAAAATATAGCTAGATGGAACTTTCCTCTATAATATATAGCAAGATGGCAAAGTGTTTAAATGAGATATTTTTTAAATATCACACAGCTTTTAAATATTTATTTAATTATTCCAGTTAAAAGGTAATTTCAAATAACAACTTCATCCTTGTTAGCAATTTGAGTGTTTAAAAATCAAATACCCAAAGATATTATTTATGCTTTTAGTGAGGCAACTAGATAGTGTTGCTCAAAAAAAAATTATTTGTTTATTTTGTTAGATTTAAATTTGAGTGATCATTATTAAAGTAACATTACTTACTCCTGGGCTGCCCACCCTCTTGAGTTTAAGTAAATTATAATAAGAATCATTTTATTCGCTCACTAGTTTTATTTTACTTTCGTTAGTTTAAACTTTAAAACTGTTTTTAAAATATCTACTCATTGTGAGGTGGAAAGTAATCCGAGTTAAGGTCCATATTTTTTGCGGTTTTAGGACAGAAAAAAAATTACAGAAAATAAACAAATATTGCTCCATTAGATAGGCTAAGGTTAATTTTCAACACACATTTATTCTCAACCATTTTTGAACATTTATCATTAGCAGCACATAATTTGATCAGAAACCTCTTAAAAGGAAAAGAAATATACCTGATAAAATTCTTTGATGCCCATGACAAATAATCAAAAACTGTTGAGATTATTATGTGTATAAAATCAAACTAAACGTATCAATTGGAACAATCAGGAGTAACGGAACAAGAGTGGCAGAGGGGCCTTGCCCCCCCTGGAAATACTTTCCACTCCAAATAGTTTCTGAGAGCAAAACATTTTTCCAAAATTATTCTAAGAAAGAAGCTCCAATTTTCAAAATATTGCCGAGAGAAGACCACTTCAAACATATTCTAGAGGTATCTAAATGTAAAAAAATTAAGTTGAGGAGCATTCCAAATATCTTCGAGGGGTACTCAAATTACAAAAATGTCTAGGGGAGGACTACTGCTAGAGAAATTTATTATTATTATTATTATTATTATTATTATTATTATTTATTCATCATCATCATCATCATCATCATCATTATTGACAATGAGGACTAGTCAAAATAGCTTATTTTATTGATATCCAATTTTCAAAAAATTTCTTAAGGAAAACTAATTCAAATAACTTTTAAAATCATTCAAATTTCAAAAAGTTTATGCAGCGAGACTGCACTGGAATGGGCTCGTAGCCTGCTTAATTATCTGGAACAGGATGTTACGAAAATACATAGCGGGATAAGGAAAAATAAAGCAGCTGCAATAAAGCAGAATACTAATACAAACTTTTTAAGTGATGTGTTTATTTGGAGTATACTGTACATTGATTTAAAGTGTTCTCACTATCTAATTGCGTGCAATACAGTATAAAATAATCGTGATATGATGTGTTCATAAGCGCAATCACGATAGGTGAGTACTAGTTTGAATTGAATGTGCTACAATCTATTGTTTTAAAAAATATGTGGATTATCAGTGGTACTCATCCCCTCCATTACCAAGGATAATCGAGTGTTAACTGTATTACAAACAATGATGCAATAAAACAACTCGCAAAAAATATTTGATTCAGCTACGAGAATATTTCATATATTCGATTCGAGTAGGCTTCGAATTGATAAGTGTACTCGGCACAGTCCTAGTCAGCACTATAGAAGTAACCCAGCTTTTAAATGGTACTGGGACCCACTCCAGTGACTGAACCCGAGGTTTCACTCTCGTGTTAGACTGGTCTGCTGATGATGAGGAAGTCAGGGTGTGAATCCCGGTTGGGTCTAATTAAGGTGATTTTTCATAACTGGTTTCCCAATCTCTTTCCAAGAAAATGCGGATTCCTTCCTCATCCCTAGCCCATCAGAGTAATTTACATATAAACATATAGCCTGAACAGGTAAGAAGACGCAGTGATAAAAAAATAGTATTGTGGCTTCATTCTGAACAGACAAATTGCAATGGTTGTTTCAATTAAAAGTTTATTTACTCGGAAATAACTGTTAAAATCAGACCGTTAAAAATATCATGTTACATCATCATCATTATTCGACAGGTCTGGGTAAAACCCACATTAATGACACAAAAGTTTAAATATTATTGACTTGATTGGATATGCATCAGGTCAATTCAACAGGTCCAAAAATGTGAAGTCACAATGATGGAGAAATTATTTATTATAAATGAAATCCATGACACTTTCAAACTATTCGAGTCGTTATTCATGAAAGAGCCAAAAAAAACAACTGTTTTCACACTCTAAACAAGTTTGTCTTGATGCAATAGGCTGAATACCTAGTATAGAAAATCAACTTTCACAAACAAATAAATATCTTTTACATAGTAAATATTCAATCAAATACTTTATTGCAGTGTAAATCTTGAATAATACATTATACTATTCTTATATTGTAGAAAATGAATGTGTCACTATAAAAGATAATAAATTAAAGCTTATTTGGTAAATATATCCCCAATAAAAGATTTACTACGGATCATTATAAAACCGGTTAGTTTTGATTACAAATATGGCACAAAGATTTGAACATATAAGCGGTGAAATAAAATAAAAGCATGAACTTGGGAGTCACGATATACTAGCCTATTACTCAGCACCTTTTATTGTTGGTCAAAATTGGATGCAAATTATTTAATTAATCCCACATTTTGACTAAAACATATTTTCGGTTAAATAAAGGATTATTTTATATAATGCTATGTGTCACAAAAGGCGCTCGATAGAGTGAAGTGTAGGAAAATGATGGAAATACTCAAGAAGGTTGGCATCAACTGGAGGGACAAAAGTCTGATTGTAAACCTTTACCTGGGACACTGTGGGAGGATAAGGCTAAATTATGTAGAGACCAACAGCGTAGAGATAGGAAGAGAGAGAGAGGGATGGTGTTAAGATAAAGAAAGAAATAGAGAGGATAGGGCGGGGGTAATCATTCAAGAAATATCACCTTAGTACACACCTAGATGAGATTTGAAAATCTACCTCTTCTTCACAAACAAATTAAACTAGACATATTTTTCCGTGGGCCTGTCAGTACAGGTTTACCTAACTATCCTGTGTCTTAAAACCAATAGTATCTTAAGCACCTCACGTCTCTGTACAGGCTACTAAGAGTCTGAAAACCAACAACCAGACCCCATACTGCCAATGTATCACCCTTTCGAGTGAAGCTGATACGGAGGTACTTTATTACTTACAGGAATGAGCAGTTTCTTGACCTCCTCCACCGCTCTTTCCATCTTGAGGTTGGCCCTGTTCTCTGTGTCCTCCACCGTGATGAGGACATGAAGCTCGTCATTCAGGTGCTCCCAGTTGGGCTTGCCTCGGTTCAACTCCTCCTGCAGTACGGGCAACCACACAAACATTATATTTAGCATCAACAAAACTTCACATTAAAGGTTCAAATCCAAGCTGACATTACCAACTCTGACGGATAACTGGTAAATTGATTTTTTTTAATTCATTCAATCTTTAAGCTACGTATTAAATTGGTATAAATGATATTGAAATGACCATTGAACCAAAGAGAATTAATCACAATTAAGGATGGGACCTTAAATCCTCAAATCCCTCGAATCCTTAAGGATATTTGAGATGTGAGGATTCCAGAAAATTTTAGATGAGACTCACATCCTTGAAAAAAAAATCAATTTTTCAAGTGAAATTTGTTTTAGAGCTCTAATACTGCTTCTTCGTAGGTCAGAACTAATAATTATATGGTGAACTTAACAACCAGGTCCCAGAACATTAATTTAACATTTAACTGAGGGCTAATTGCACAAACATCATATTGATTCTTCAATTACGGGATTGCCAATCACTAAGCTAGCTGATATTTATATATGAATTTCAATAAATTTCATTATTGGGTAGCTACATTCCTTGATAAAAAGTGTTTAAGCCATTTTTAGAAATACAGTATTAATAAATATAGGCCTGCACAATAAAATGTACTCAGTCTAAACCTCATCTCAAATTGTATTTCTCTGAGATTAGATCAAAGCTCATTTATTTTCTGAAGCTGCTTTGGATCTCAACCATTCTCTATAACTTAATTGTATAGGGCATAGTTGAAAAATACTTCATCTTAAGACCCCATAATTAAGAATTCTATATCTAATAAGTCACACTCATAATAAATATATAGAACACATAGCCTATATTACTTTTATTAATCACTTGAATGATGACGAAAAAACTAATTCAGTTATTAAAACTTGTAGGTTATGTTTCCCATTAACAAGGTAATCGGAAAATCAAACAGTTGACGGAAGAGAATTGTTTGGTTATCTTGACCAGAGATTTGATCAACAATCATCTCTTAATTGTTATTGGTGCAACTGAAAATGTAGTTCTAGACACTGATTGGAGATCAAGTTAAATTTGATCTTTGATCAAGCCACTGATTATTATTGTTTGTGCAAACAGATCTGAATGTATGAATGTTATAATTAATGGATTATAATATAGAATGTAAACATTTAGTTACTATTTGTATTTTATATTATATTCATATTTTGTATTGTGTTCATAATTTTTTTCCAATATTCGGATCAGAGATTCAAATGTAAATTGGAGATATAGATTCTTAAAATAGTGAATTCAACCCAACTCTTATCATAATATTAATTTTTAATTTAGGGTGTGGTGAAGTTTTTGAAATCAAAAACCTTTATGGGCAAAATGTATCAATTATTGTTTTAATTATATTTAGTTCAATTTTCTTCATACAGTTCAACCGTTCTTGAATATATGCCACTAGCATTGCAGAATTTGTTAAGAACTATTTATGTTCATTTCAAAATGTGTCTGTCCAATTGCCACTGTGCTTGTGACAGATATTCAAGAATGGTTGAACTGTATGAAGAAAATTAAACTAAATATAATTAAAGGAACATTTGATAAATTTTACCCATGAAGGTTTTTCATGTAGAAACTAATCGTATCTACTGAAGTAATGTTTTATTTATTTTGACCATTTAAGTTTATTTTTGTAAATAAAATTGGTAAAATATGGACCTAAGCTCCTGTTCCCTTCCATCCCACCTTAACAAGAAAACAAAATTATCAATTACATGTTATCCTAGTGCCATATAAATATAAGTTCATTATGTATTCATGAATTAAGTAAATGTCTTAACTCTATATTAATAATAATGTTTATAATACCACATAAACTTACCATCATGTGTGTATGTCCTGTAAATATTATTTAGCAGCTTGTAACAAACAATTAAATATATAACAATTATCCAAACTAACTATTATATAAAATAACTATCCAATCACAATGAGTGATAGCTAACTTAACCTAGTACTGCACACTAAAACCCAAACTTCCATAAATTATTATACCAAACTAGAAATAGGACAAATCCATAAACTATGGTAAATTTCTATACAAGCCAACAAAGATTGAAGCAAAGTTCTCTCAATTTGTGATAGAGAAAAGGGATAGGCGATAATATTACTTCATTTAAAAATTACTACTTTATTATAAGTGGGAGGATAGATAATACATAACATCTTCAAATATATTCTTTAACATAAACAATGGTTGCATTGACATTATTGAAGTGAGGTATGGTTCAAATTAGCAAATAATATGATAGTGAAATCAAATTGAACTGCAAATGTTTGTAGGATTGGATTCTGATACAATACATCTTGGGCTAGAGTAAAGACTCAGGACAAAACAGAGTGTAGACCCAGGATAGTAGAGGAGGCAGACTGAGGACAGTACGGAGTGAAGACCAGGAACAGTAGAGGAGGCATACTGAGGACAGTACGGAGTGAAGACCAGGGACAGAGACCAGGGACAGTAGAGGAGGCATACTGAAGACAGTACGGAGTGAAGACCAGGGACAG
>CABFOW010004766.1:39095-49873 GCA_902141385.1 Timema californicum | reverse complement strand
GTGTAATAATAAGGTGACCTGGTGGTCTAGGGGTAAGGTGTCAGACTTATATGCTGGCGTCCGGGGCTCAATCCTCGGTCCCGGCGCAGATTTATCTAATTACCAAACCCTTCTTTCACCTCCGACAAGACATCTTGTGAATGTGAGGAATGCCAGGCCTCCACCGTGGTTAGGATTCCACGTTAAACTGTAGGTCCTTCATTTCATCTCAAATTCACCCTACCATTGCACATTAGCGTAAGTGCGTATAACCCGAACGGGTAGTAAGACGCGGTGTTAATAATAATAATAATAATAATAATAATAATAATAATAATAATAATAACAGTGTAATACCGCAAAACCGGGTAGGGTGGTTAGAAGAAGGTTACTCGCTGTCTGAAACAAGACTAAGGATTTGGAGTTTGACTGCAATTACGACCGAGATGTTAGGTTAGCTTCATCTCACTAATTTGATAAAGAAAAAGTCTGGTTAATGATTTGTTAATGAGCCGATCTAGTTTGATGAACGTACCTTCCACCTTGACCCGTCCCAAACCGACCAATGGTATCTTCTCATAAAACTTCTGTAGCTCGCCTCGTTCCTCATCGCGTTCTGGATACTCATACTTGTGAGGCCTGGTTCACACCGAGTCTCTAACCCTCTCTGGCCTGGTTCACACCGTCTCTTTTCAAACCTTCTTAGCCCCTGTTCACACCACGTCACCAGCAATTAGTGTTTATTCCCCTGCCTTAAGTTATTAGGGTCTGGTCTCAGTATTTGTCCTAGAATTAAGGCGGGGGAGATTAATTAGGGAATCACGACCACCCAGCGTTGCAAAGTTTGTCACACCCCTAGACCTGACACACTAGACGGTAAGACAATACTCTGACCACGACACACTAGACGGTAGGACTAGACTCTAACCACGACATATTGGACGGTAGGACTAGTCTCTAACCAAGACACACTAGACGGTAAGACAAGACTTCTCTAACCACGACATATTGGACGGTAAGAAGACATAATTATAACCACGACATACTGGACGGTAAGACTAGACTCTAACCACGACACACTGGACGGTAAGACAAGACTCTGACCACGACACAATGGACGGTAAGACTAGACTCTAACCACGACACACTAGATGGTAGGACTAGTCTCTAACCACGACACACTAGACGGTAAGAAGACAAGACTCTAACCACGACATGAGACTAACCATGACACACTGGACGGTAAGACTAGACTAACCACGACACACTGGGCGGTAAGAAGACAATACTCTGACCACGACACACTAGACGGTAAGAATATAAGACTCTAACCACGACACACTAGACGGTAAGAATATAAGACTCTAACCACGACACACTAGACGGTAAGACAATACTCTAACCACGACACACCGGACGGTAGGACTAGACTAACCACGCACCGTCTAACCCGGGACTGACCGCTACGAGCAGAACCCCTCTGGGGGGAAGATGCGACGCGCTCCCAGGTGCTAACCAAGGTTAATTCGATGTTGACTGCCAGATGGCACAACACCTGCCAGCCGAGCGCTAAAAAACAATCAACACCTACATTTTCTTTCCGGGCGCCATATTTAATATTACAACACATCCTGGGTGGGGGGTTAAGTTGGGTTGGCAGGTAATTGCGAGTTTAAGGTCAGTGTTTTTGAAGTAATTAATTATGGCAAACATGTTTTTTCCGCCGGAAAAATAAATCACAAGATTGCTCCAGTCGAAACATAAAATAGTTTAATTTTCTACACGTGGTGATCTTAAACCCGCTTCAGAGACAAAATGGCCGAAGGCAGGGCTTCACAGACTTTTTAGACCGAAGAAGCACTTGCACTAGAAACAAATACTAGAGCCCTCATAGTTCGTTTTACATAGAATATTATGAACATTTAACAACGACCGTTAAATTTCACAAGCATGAACCAAACGGAAAACATCACATGTTCCGGCTACGCCTTTGACAAATGTCCGCTATTCAGATTTGAAAAAATAGGCAATCGCAATACTGATGTTATTTTATATTGGGAAAAAAATCAAGAATATTCTAAGATTGCCTCACGGAGCCAGAGGTAACTATGGCGGAACGCAGTTTATATTATTATTATTATTATTATCTTCACCGGGTCTTACTACCCGTTCGGGTTATACGCACTTACGCTAATGTGTAATGGTAGGGTGATTGTGAGATGAAATGAAGGACCTACAGTTTAACGTGAGATCCGAACCACGGTGGAGACCTGGCATTCCCCACATTCACAAGATGTCTTGTCAGAGGTGAAGGAAGGGTTTGGTAATCAGATAAATCTGTGCCGGGACCGAGGATTGAACCCCGGACCCCCAGCACAGAAGTCTGACACTTTACCCCTAGACCACCAGGTCACCCGCAGTTTATAAAACGCTGCTTTAATGCGTCATTAGGGTGTTTAAAAAGATGGTTTCCCACTCTACTTTCACGCAAATTCGGGTACATTATCTCTAAAATGCGTCCGTCCTCATCCGGACACCATTAGAGTAATTATCATGTAGGCGTATGAACTGAGGTAGTAAGACACGGTAATGATAAAAAAAAAAAGGTTGTCTCAACAGTTGTTGAATATATGTAAAATGAGTCCCAGAACTTGATGGGAACTTATTCTGTTAATTTAAAAAGTTTCTCATAAAATAATTATAATATTACAAATATTCAACAAACGTGTGAATTACGATGTGTGAAAAAAATACTTTCTAAGGTTCTACTGGGGAAATATTTAATTTATTTTATCGAAAAAAAAATTGTTTATTAAGAAAAGTGAAAGAAAAAAGCCGCACTTTTCTCATGCACCCCCTTCCCCCTTCCAGGCGCTTTAATAAGTCTAATCATACATTACGAAACGCCAGAAACCAAGTGGTTGTAAAATGTTCCTGGGTGGAGCTGTAGGAGAACAAATAGGGTAGGATGAAAATACAAATGACGACACAGTATGTATTAAATGACGTCATTTTATTCCCAAAGATCCATTCTAGCTCCTGTAATAGTTACCTTTCGTTTAACTGTGCATTTAGCTCTTAGTGATCAACAGAAATATGTGGAGTTTTGTTCTTTTCAGAGGGAAAATGTCAACTTTTAAACTATGTTTACAAGTCTACAAGTCTACAAGTCTTGTACAGGGCCATAGAACATAGTTGTGTGCTCATTACAGTAAGCAACACACTGTTAGAGGTCCTGTCGATACCTCAGCCACCCAGACAGCCCCCCACCCCCAGTCTTACTACTCGTCCAAGATGACAGTAATAAGGAAGGAGGAAATGTACCCGAATTTGCCTGGAGGGTGAGAAACCATTCAAGAAAAACCATCCTCGGTACGCCCAGCTTGATGTAAACCTCAACCTCTCCAATCTATTGTGAACCTAACAACTTAAACCGCGTGATAAACGATGCAGTTTTTTTTAACGGACGATAAGTTAATTTTTTTTTATCTTAAAAGTCTAGTGGCATTGTCTACTAGAGACTAGGATACGCATTAAAAAATAGGAAAAAGGTAAATAAAAAAAGAAATGCAAACGCCTGGAAAGAGGATAGGAAACCGACTTGATGATAAAGCAACCAACTCTGCAGTTGATTTAATCAAGTGTGTATAAAATTTAATCATAGTATGTATCCCCCCTGTTCAATATGTTTGTAAGAAAAAAATGTCGGTATTCTAACATCGTTTTTAGATGCGTTCCCCTTCTTCTTCTACCAGGACCTGTTTCACCCCTCAGCCTGGGTAAATCCTGTGCTGGATTAGTTGAGAGTTTAGAAAGTGGACGTTAATAATGTCATATTTGGTGCAACTTAGGAACTCAACAGGTGGATGTGTTGTCTTGCAAGAGCCCCCCGCCCCCTTCTCTTGGGGAGCTAGGGAATATGGGGGAGGGGGGGGGGGTTAACATCTGTTACAATGTCTGCCAAGTGCGAGTTGTTGACCGGAACTGAAACGGTTTTACTTTTTTCGGAAAGTTTAATAGTTTATACTTCTACACCCATGTGAGTGTGTGAGTGTGTGTGTGTATAAATACTCGCTTTGAGTTTTCTTTGCAAGTGGATGTTACCTAATGTAATTACAGAGCCTTTTTTGATAGGTCTTACCGTTTAGCCACAAGAGACCTTCAAAGAAAGGTCCGCACCGACTTTAAGTTGCTCCACCATTTTGAATATTTTTTTCAGGGGTTAAAAATAAAATCTTTTAACTTCTTGGAATTTTCCCGTCGGTTACAGGCTAGAAGCTATAAGTTTGCAAAATTTCAAGTTTCTAGCTCATCTGAAAGTGGGTAAACATTAATGTCGGTGAGTGAGTCAGCCATGTTGGTTTATAGTAGTATAAAATAATATAATATATATGTAAAAACGAGAGTAGTACACCCCGTTTACCCTAAAAGGCAGCAGTCTTACCTTGACTGATTACACTATGGTGTAGAAGATCGGACCATAGTGGAACCGAGAGATGTTCGTGTTATTAGTCTTTCGATGACTATGCATAATTGAAGATACCTCTGAAAGGGGGCAGGCTAAAGGGTTGGGTGACCACCGATGACGGGGAGATCGAGGTTCGATTCTCGGTCGGGTGAACTGGGGGGGTGGTTTTTACAAGATGGTTTTCCACTTTCCTTTCAAGCAAATGCGGGTACACTTAATATAAATATAAACCTTCCTAATCGCTAAAAAAAGTTTTAACGTAATTAGTACACAAGCGTATAATCCGAAAGGGTAATAAAACGCGATGCTAAAAAAAAATGTGTCCCCGCCCTCTTTTCACCAAAGTAAATTTCTGGGCACGCCACTGATCCCGATATGAAAAATTGCGTCAA
The DNA here is from genome assembly GCA_902141385.1 of Timema californicum. Classification (NCBI taxonomy): domain Eukaryota; kingdom Metazoa; phylum Arthropoda; class Insecta; order Phasmatodea; family Timematidae; genus Timema; species Timema californicum. The sequence continues at coordinate 45,034 of CABFOW010004766.1, read as the reverse complement.
CGTTTACACAAACTTCTAACGGCCGATGTGAATAGCCCGAACGATGGCCCAAAGTAACTCCAATCACATATTTCATTAGCATAATAATATCCAAAGAATATAATAACTATTCAATTCAAAAGTTAAGTACGTACTTGTTTCACTTTTACACTCTCAATTCAGAGGTGCTTACGTCACACAAAGCCGAATCAGCTGTGCCGAAGAAACCCGAGTCTTTCCGAGCTATAAAGGTATCGGGGAGAGGCAGATATGACGTCACACAAGACGTAATTTATATTTGAAAAAAAATTGTATCGAACCGAGGCGGCCGTACCCGACTTTTACCGAGCCGATGAGACGGTGACGTCACTGACCCACCGAGGGAAGCCGAGTTAGTCCGAAGCGACCAGATGACGTAATAGGGAAGCGTATCGATTGGAATTAGCCGGTCCCTCCCCAACCTTCACCCGGCAGAACCGTTCCGAAGATACATTACTGGAGATAACTTGTCAAGTGAATTTACTATCGGCCTTCCGTTCGCCGCACACCCAAGACTTGAGGCGGCGGCGAGACGCAAAGATAAAATGTACGACCTGTCAAAATATACAAAAAGTTGTCTGGGAAACAAGATGGCCGCCAAGAGTGGCATGCCTTTTTTAGTTCTGATCGTTGTTATAATCTAATCATTTCAAACAGTAAGGTGCAGCCCCTTCTGTGGTCAAATCTTTGTGTCTACTCAACTTTACCAATGAAATTCCCGACTTTTTCCCTGATCATTTCCTAAAATTCCCGACTTGGAAACATGTCTTCACCCTCCTGTTCCCCTCACCACACGTTTTTTGTTGTTATTATTATTATTATTATTATTATCATCATCATCATCATCACCCGTTCGGGCTGTACGCACTTAAGCTAATGTGTAATGGTAGGGGGACTGTGAGATTAAATGGAGGACCTACAGTTTAACGTGGGATCCGAACCACGGTGGAGGCCTGGCATTCCTCACATTCACAATCATTCACAAGATGTCTTGTCAGAGGTGAAGGAAGGGTTTGGCAATCAGATAAGTCTGTGCCGGGACCGAGGATTGAACCCCGAACCCGTCAGCACCCTAGACAGCCAGGTCACCCACGGTTTTTGTTAATCTTCTTTATGATAATAATAAGTTTTAAGATTTGAATACAGTTTGTTTTATTTGTATTAACATGGTCGACTAGGAATTAGAAAAATATAAAATATATTGCACAGATACTAACAAAAAAGATTCTGAATCACATTGTAATTTACTGATTATTATATTTCATATTTTGAGTAAAACATAATTTCTCCGTTTTTTTTAAAAATTTGCAAAATTCCCGGCTAATTCCAGTTTTCACCGATTTTCCCGGATGGTAGACACCCTGCCAGGGGTGAGGAACCCGTTGACATTGGATGGCCCCCTCGCAGCCCCCTTTCAAGAATAAACACTTCATGTTCGGTAAATTCTGTCACAATTATAAATACATACTTTGTCTTTACCTAAATATAAGTTAACGTCTTCTTAGTATTATTTATTTATTTTGCACCGCGCCTTACAAACCGTTCGGGTTACATGCTTAAGAATCAAATAGCCAAAGCTATTATATTTGTTAGAGCACTGGCGTACTAATCCATAGGTCTCGGGTTCGATCTCCGTGTCGAGGTGTCATTTTCCAATTTTTCAGAATATTAAGTTCTTCTTAGTATTCCACGAAGGGCGAGAACGGTGTTTTAATTTACTTTTTGTCCGTTTTATTCAACGAGGACAAATTTCAATCAAATATCATATATGTATGACGAATATTATCCGACTCCTCAGCTCAGTCGATAACCTGTCTGCCTAATGATACAAGGGGCCTGGGTTCGATTCCCAGCATGGCCGAAAAATGTATCATTGGTGAAATGTGGGTTTACCCTGTACCAGTGCTGAATTAACGGACGGGGACTGGATGTTGTGCCTGTCCTAGTAAGCCGGTGGTAGGAAATATACGTCTTGAATATAAAACTGACATGCTGGAAACAGTGATGGATGTAATATTATATATTCAGCACCGCGTCTTATTATCTGTTCGGGTTATACGCTTATGTGTATATATATATATATATATATAGAGGAAGGAACACGTTTATAAAGCCTAGGAGAAAATCATCCAAAGATGAAGTTCTCCAAACTAAACATCTCAAGATCTCAAACTCGCTTCCGGGTGGTCGCGTGGTCTAAGGCGCTACTCTGGCAGTAAACTAGATTGCCGATGACGGGGAGATAGGTTCAAAACCTTGTCAAGTTTTACTGAGGTCGGGGTTTTCCACACTTCCTCTGAATTCAACCCTCCCCATCCCTAACATATAGGCGTAATAAGTACATATGAATGTGGCCCGAACGGGTAGTAAGACAAGACGCGGTGCTAAAAAGAAGAAAGTATTACATTATTGTTATTGTACATGTATTGATAACATCTATCAGATGACACGGCCTGATCAGGTTCTCGTGAAAACGGGACCGGACAGTGGCGAGTTTAATACACGCGTGACTGTACTCTCATTTTAACGACACACTCGAGGCACGTACGTTAATTATTTATATTTATGGACATAATTACAAACCAGATCCAATGACCAAGACCCGAGAACCCAACTAATACACTTAATTTGCCCTGGAAAGTAGTAATCTAACCTTGACGTATTACACTATGGATCTATCTTATAAGCTATAGCATAGTGGAATAAATAATAAGCTACCTTACAAAGTAGACGAAGGGTATTTATATAGACAAAATAGTGAAATCAAACATAAAAAACAAAAGTTTGTCGTATTTAGCTGCATTATGAAAAAGTATGGATAAAATTGAGATAACTTTTTAAATCCAAGTATTTATGTATTCAAGTATTTAGCCTAATTATCAACGTACAACGCCTCTCTGTTATGTAAAAAGGTTATCTCATATTGCTTTGCAAACAACCATTTACATATCAATTAGTCTACAAATGGCGGTTAGTGTAACCAAGCAGCCAGCCTTACATGCAATTAAAAAGCAGTATTTAGATTGTAAAACAGTCATAGTTACACTCGAGGTCAGGCTCTCAGGTCAAATCATGTGATCTGCAGCTTTCAGGATTGATAGATATTATCAACATCTATAATATAACAAAAATAAGAAAGTAAAGTTGACCGCAAAGAAATATGTTAGAATTTTCTCTACCGTTCTTCCAAACAAAATCAGGGTATAGACTTGTAAACATAGTTTGAAAGTTGACGTTCTCTCTCTGAAAAGTACAAAACTCCACATATTTGTGTCGATCATTGAAAGAAAGGTAACTGGTATAGGAGCGTAGAAGGGATCTTTGTGAATAGAATGATGTCATTAATACAACGCGGATTGTATTATTTATTTGTATTTTCCTCCTCCCCTTGTTGTTCTCCTGCCGCCAGACAGCGCCACCCAGAAGCGCACGAAGCTCAGAAGAACGTCGCCCCACAGCAAGCCCGGAGTTGTTTCACAGGTTGTAACCGGGTGACACTCGTGTAAATTAAACATAGGTGGACGCTAACGAACCACTGGTAAACCTCTGAATTAGTTCTTGATTAGCACCGGATTGTTTCACACGAATCAAGTACCTTCAATAGATTCGTCACGGGTTTAGGAGCTTGGCCTTGAAAAGTTAAATTCAGAAAGAGGTGATATTTTAAAACCACACACGGAGCCATTCCTCCATTAGGTGCAGGCGTGATATAAATACAAACACGCACACACACAAACACACACACACACACACGTTTCATTAACATTCGCGAAGAACTGCTGTGCGAGCGGAGGGAAATCGTAAAGTCACAACACAACTATTTATCGTCGACGTTTTCCACGTGATTCATTCTTAAGGCGCCCGTAGTCCGTGTCGTTTTCTGGAACTGCCTCTCTATTTTGTCCAAGCTTGTACTCTCTTTCGACCTTACCCTACAACCACCCTTTGTCATACCAATAAGAGGGGATAGAACACTACGAAACTTCTTACCTCAAGGTAAAGAGGAACGCTCGCTGCTAGTTCTCAAATATCTTGAAATGTTCTCTTGTTATCCTATAAAAAGTTACTGTATTTGTTAGAGGAACGATAACTATAGAGACTAGTCTAATAGCTCCTCAAACACGAATAAAAATATATGGAAAAAAGAGCTAATGTCACATTTTCACACAAATGGGCTGCTAAGGGAAAATAGCCCTGATGGAATCTTTCTACTTGATTTTAGCGTAAACCATTTTTTGAAATAACGCACCGAAGAACCAAATCTTGTGTTACAGCTGACCGTCGACGCGGCTATTTCTCGATTACCGGGGCGGGACTCACACCCTCAAGGCGGATTAAACGGCAAATTAGACGGGCCTACACAATTACGTTATGGCCAGGAAACGCACCCAAGTGTGGTTCACTGCATTATTCATTCGAAAGCGGCGAGCTTGGGATAGCTTGGTTAGGTCTTTAATTTTAAAACAATGTTACAATTTTGTTGCACTTTTTCAAGTATAGTAAAACAGATTCATTAATTTCGACTCTACTGGCTCTAAAAAAAGATTACAAGAAATAGATTTCGAGACGGATAGTGCTTGCACCTGAGTTGGATGTTATCCGAGGAGTGAGACGGGCTTAATGGCTACTTACACAGTGTTCGCCTATATAAAGTAGCCCCATGGCTTCTTTGGTGCTAACTGACAGCTCACAGCTGACTTCTGACAGTCAACATTTAGCTATATACCTAAATGTTGACTGTCAGAAGTGACAGCTGCTAAACACATGTTTTTGCAGATCATATGGTTCGGCGTAGGAATACATAATTTGGTCTGGTAACTTTTCAAAGCCTTTAGCTGTGAGCTGTCAGTCAGCACCAAAGAAGACATGAGGCTACTATACCTTGGCCAAGGGGTACTGACGGGTCCCACGCAGCCCGGGACTACAAATATGACGTCTCTTTACACATTCATTCATAAATACCCCTGAAGCAATGCTAAGTGGTGAGAAGTATTTATAGTTTTATTAGTAAATTTAATACAGAGTGCATTTCAGCTCCATTAATGATTATTGAGTCCACTTTAAACATCAACCTCTACTTTCTGATTACATTAGCAAAAATGATCCTCCAACCACTACTTGTGTAGATTACCAAGTTAGTAACAGCAAGTGTTCAATAAGGAAACAGTCCACCCCTGTCTACAAGGGTATCTCCCAGTCCACCCCATTCTACAAGGATATCTCCCAGTCCCCCTTGTCTACAAGGATATCTCCCAGTCCACCCCTGTCTATCAAGGATATCTCCCAGTCCACCCCTGTCTACAAGGATATCTCCCAGTCCACCCCTGTCTACAAGAATATCTCCCAGTCCACCCTGACTGAAGTCGCTCTGAGCATTACAGGAACCTGCCCCTCCCTGGACAGACCAGAGTGAGGAAGATTTGACAGGTCCTTTGGGAGCAGTTACCCCGGTACTGCAGGAGCTCTCACAAGATGCAGGAAGGGATAGAATGACCAAGATGGGTCCTCGGAGAATACTCGCCAGCCGTTATCCCTTCCCTCCGCCATTTTAAACGTGTGACTGTGGTGTGCGCGCGTGCCGCCGGCTGCAGCACTGTTTCCTCGCGAAAACTGACAGCATAGAAACAACTTGTGACGTGTAACTATGCAAATAAAGATATTATTACAACCCGCATCGGTATGCACGGGGGCTCTGTCATCGTTCTAACCCACACTGTCCCCATTTGACCAGGATAAGCAGAACTTGTTAAAACTGTACCTGTGATATGTTCTCCCCCACTCTGTCCCCATTTGACCAGAGTAAGCAGAGCTATTTGAAACTGTACCTGTGATATGTTCTCCCCCACTCTGTCCCTATTTGACCAGAGTAAGCAGAGCTATTTGAAACTGTACCTGTGATATGTTCTCCCCCACTCTGTCCC
>CABFOW010004766.1:0-23989 GCA_902141385.1 Timema californicum | reverse complement strand
ACTTAGGGCCAGTTTCATAGTCAAATTTAGTACGCCTCAAGTGCGGCGCTACACTAAATACAAGACGACACTTACCTAAACTCGAATGGAATGGGCCGTTCTCGCATAGGAAACTGGCCCATTCCATTCTGGTTTAGGTAGGTGTCGTCATGAACTTAGTGTAGCGCCGCACTTGAGGCGTACTAAATTTGACTATGAAACTGGCCCTTTATCTACTAAAATAAAGAATAGGCCTATTTCTATGAATAAAAGCTCACTGTAAGACATTGATCATTAAGTTTCATTACAAATCATTGTATTTTCCCTACAAATAAATATAAACCCGTAAACTAAAGTTCTGCTTCTGAAAATGAAAGAACGTTACCAGGCTCGCGCCTTACGTATCCGCTAACACTTGAAACATGAGTGTAGCGCGGGTTGACTAGTCGATATCACGGTAATTATTGCAGGTTGCCAGACCCTCAAGGGGCATCACAGCTTCGTCCAGTGACCAGACAACCAAAATCCCCTGACGGCATCTTTCCGTGTTGTGAGTTGCGAAACAGCGAATATTTTTTTTTTGTCAAAGAAGAGCGCTATTTACACACACATCTATTTTGATCGGTACAGTTTAGAGTCAACTGGATCCTAAGAGTATTCTCAGGAAGCCGTTGTGGAGGTGTATCTGGCAAGAATAACCTGGATACCAGTACTCTCAGGAAGCCATTGTGGTGGTATGTCTGGCTATAATAGCCTGAATACCAGGAGTACTCTCAGGAAGCCATTGTGGTGGTATGTCTGACTAGAATAACCTGGATCCCAGTACTCTCAGGAAGCCATTGTGGGGGTATGTCTGGATAGAATAGCCTGAATACCAGGAGTACTCTCAGGAAGCCATTCTGGAGGTATACCTCTCTAAAATAACCTGGAAGCAGTAGCATTTACAAGTAGAAGGAATAGAAGTATATTTTCTATAAGCCTATCTGCGGCTCAGTGCTGCAGCGCTGCGGCGAGGAGAGGAATGACAGAAACACGTGCCCGGAATGTGAACACGCGGGATAATCCTGGATTGTTCAAGGCGGCGCCAGCGTCTCGTGGTTGACCTTGAGGGCGTGTTGGAACTAAAAGAGGGCCGCTCCGAAGATGTCAAGTGCACTGTGGGATGTGTGTGAACTGGCACGCCAGCCCGTGGAGCCGGAATGAGGCCAATAAGTGCACGAGGGTAAAAATACTCCACCACGGATGGGTTAACACCTCTCTCTAGGGACACATGGTCCAGGCAGCGGCGGACACATCAAGGCAGAGAGGAGCGTTTGGCTGGCAAGAATAAGATAAGTCGAGTCTTAGATATAGAAACACCAACAAACTATTAAGAGTTAGCTTTCACACCGAATACTGCATGAAACATTAGAATTTTTTTATTAAACATACAGCGTGTGATAATTTAGTCGTAATAGGATCGTACGAAGAATAGGATCTGCTGCTACAGTAGAGCGTCGATAAATTGGACGTCAAAAATAAAGATCGTCGATAGTCCGGATCGGCAAGAAAAAATATTATTTATAAAAATAACCACAGTGGTATTAATATCAGAGACTTGGCCACCCAAAAAAACGCACCTCAACTTTTTTCGTTGTTATATTTTTACCTTATTCTATTCCTTCAGAATGTTTGGTATTTAGAACCAAAAACACAACGTGTAAGTTCGTTGTTTAGATAAAGTGAAAATGTTTCTACTTTAGAAACACCCGCCTCGGTGTCGTAGTTGGCTAACGCGCTTGTCGTGTTGAGCTCGACTGCTGAGGACGGGGAGATCGAGGTTCGAATTTTCCTAATCCATTAGCGTAATTAGTACTTAAAGCGTATAACCCGAACGGGTAGTAAGACGCGGCGCTAAATATTATTATTATATTGTTTTCGTAACTATCCCATACATGCCTTTTTTTTAAAAAAAAAATGGTATAGGTACTATATTTTCGAAAATCCGGACTGGGTCGATATTCAACTAGTCCGAATTTTCGACGCTCTAGTGAACTTTCAATTACCAAAAGACGAAAGAATAAACTACGTTCTTGGGTTCCCCCAGATATTAAAAATGTAATAATTCTTGTATAGATTCAAAGTTAGCAAAACATTTTGACAAATTATTAGAATAAAAAGTATTTTCGAAGAATTATCGGCTGTGGTATCCCCAGGTATGCTAAAAGACTATATCCATGAAAGGTATGCCATTTGTCCTGCTGAAAATTTACCTGTGCGATTTTATACTAAATTATCTTGTAATGGAGGCGAAGTAGAGCCGTGTCGCTCTTATTTCGATTGTGGAGTGTAAAAGGACCATGGAGGGTATGTGGAAATATCATTCCCGGCAAGATTGGTAGGCCCTTTCGCTATCGCTCAAGGAAATCCTCGTGTTCTGATATAATCAGTCGGTTCAATAAATTACTTTCTATGGCTATTTCCCCTCACAACTTCTCAACCAAATGTGTCTTGGAATAATCCTTCCGCGTGTAGTAATAAGCATCAGAATATAATTCTTGCAATGATGTATATATAATAAATATTAGATTGGTTTCTTTTAGCACCGCGTCTTACTACCCATTCGGGTCGTACGCTCATGTGCTAATTACTCTAGAGGTTGTAGGGATCGGGAAGGTTATAGGAGGAGGAACTGGAAGTGAGGAAGCATTTGCGTGGAAAACCATTTTGAAAAAATAAAACACGCTTAGTACACCCATACGAGATTCTAACCTCGATCTCCCCGTCATTGGCAATCTAATCTACTGCGAGAGTAGCACCTTAGACCATGCGGCCACCGAAGTAGCTGATAAACTGTTAATCCTGTTGATCGTCTCGCATTGTCAGACATTTCCGCACAGATTGACAAACTCGGCAACAACTAAACAATTGTTGCACGTCAATGACTGAACAGTGACGCTTGTTGCACGTCAAACATTGAACAGTGACGCTTGTTGCACGTCAAACACTGAACAGTGACGCTTGTTACACGTTAAACATTGAACAGTGACGCTTGTTGCACGTTAAACATTGAACAGTGACGCTTGTTGCACGTTAAACATTGAACAGTGACGCTTGTTGCACGTCCAACACTGAACAGTGACGCTTGTTGCACGTCAAACACTGAACAGTGACGCTTGTTGCACGTCAAACACTGAACAGTGACGCTCGCTGCACGTCAATCACTGAACAGCGACGCTTGTTGCACGTCAAACACTGAACAGTGACGCTTATTGCACGTCAATCACTGAACAGTGACGCTTGTTGCACGTCAAACACTGAACAGTGACGCTTATTGCACGTCAATCACTGAACAGTGACGCTTGTTGCACGTCAAACATTGAACAGTGACGCTTGTTGCACGTCAAACATTGAACAGTGAACCAGCCCACTTAATCACTGCATAAAACAACGTGTTGTACACCTCCCGGTCTGAAGTGTATTACTTGTTAACACGTGTTTAATCATATATGGTGCATGCGTCATGTGTTAAGTGTCTGTTTAATCCGACGTGAAAACTGAATTTTACAACAAAAATTGAGCAAACAGCATACGACTGAGTATGTGGCTTAATTTGCACCCGGCTCTAATGAGCTGGATGTTACTCAGCTAAGTCTTCTGGTAAAGTTAGCCCTTTCTGCAGTTCTCACGCATTTTCTAGATGCATCTATTTCCCGCAGACTCGATGCCAAACTTATCTACACCCGATATCGTTGCTGAGGTAACTGCAGGTCTTATGGAGAAAAGCTCTATTTTCTCTTTTTCTCGGTTAACTGTTGCCAAATCTCCTCACTCTCAGCTATGTCTGAAGGTGGTGTTCGAGGGTAAGAAGGAGCTACTGGCAACATCGACGACACAGCGTTGCGATACTCATCTCATATTCAAGGGTATATTGGCCATAAAAACGAGAGAATGACAACGCTGTATCCCAATAGTAGCCGTGCAGTCTAATGTGAGAAGTCAGAGTCGGGGTTTTCCCACTCCACCAACAAGTAGAAGCGGATACCTTTCTACTAAATCATGTGTTTTGTAGGTGCGCATGTTTGGACTGATATTAAGACACACGGTTACATAAAATTAAACTTCTGAAAGATGTTGGGGTTAGGGTCAATATTGTTCTAGGTAAGTCACAGCGTCGACATGTGTTCCTCGGCCTGCTGTTCCACGCAATGATGACCTTGACAATCATTTGCGCCTCTACTGGACTGGGCGTATGAATACATTTATGGTAGGAAGAACCGTATTCGCCAGGAACAAACGTTACAAAAAATTATTTTATACATTCATACGTCAAATAATTTTATATACGCCCGTCACTTTTAAATAGCACTTATATTATAGTAAAACCAGTGTATAGTGGCTGCGGATTGTCCTGTTTCTATTTGTTTCACGACACGACACAATAATGTGAAAACATCCCACGTGATATTAAAATATGTTTTATCACCGTGTATCACTACTACCGGCTCAGGTATGTACTAATTAAGCTAATGCTTTTAGGAGCTAGGGAAGTTATATCTAAAGAAAGTGTACCCAAATTTGCGTGGAGGGGTAGTGGAATACCATCTTGAAATAAAACCCACCTCAGTACACCCGGCCGAGATTCGAACCTCAATCTCACCGACATCGGCAGTCTAGTCTACTGCGAGGGTAGCGCCTTAGACGATGCGGCCACCGAAGCAGGTTAATGAGCTAATTAAAGTCCGTACTGGCATTGGAGCATAAAGAAATGATAATGTTGTACCCGCTCCGGTGGCCGCATGGTCTAAGGTGCTACCCTCGCAGTAGACTAGACTGCTGATGATGGGGAGATAGTGGTTCGATCCAGGTCAGATGTACTGAGAGGGGTTTTTCCAAAATGGTTTCTCACTGTCTCTTCACGCAAATGTGGATACACTTTATTTAAATTCAACCTTCCTCATTCCTAACTATTAGTGTAAGTTAATTAGTATCCGAATGGGTAGTAAGATGCGGTGCTAAAAATAGCTCTAGACTAAAAAATATTTGAAGGCCAAGCTAACATATAAGTGTAAAATAATGTGTTTGTTGGTGCTGCGCGCCTCACCGCCATTTTGATCCGACAACTTAAACTTGCTGACGTAAGGATGGATAAACAGGAAATGCATGATCATTCGCCTAGGAGGAGGACGAGAAACCACCGATTAGCAGTTTAAATGTGGCTTAGAGAGTTGATGTTCTCTGACGGGTGTATTTTTGAGAATACGAGTGCAGAGTGGTGTCACTCACCCGAGGGTCCTTGGTTCTCGTCCCGTGCATGACTGCAGTGACGTCAGCAACCCACACGACCCTGCCCTGCCTCACTACTAGTACCGTGTAGTACATGACGTGTGTGGAGCGTGTACCGACTGACATGAAGCGGGGACACGGAGGTCACTTATATTGGCGATCATTGGTCGTACAGTCCCTTCCTTCTCTGGGAGGTACAGTCAGGTGATAACACAGAGGTCACTCCTATATTGGCGAGCATTGGTCGTACAGTCCCTTCCTTCTCTGGGAGGTACAGTCAGGTGATAACACAGAGGTCACTTATATTGGCAATCATAGGTCATACAGTCCCTTCCTTCTCTGGGAGGTACAGTCAGGTGATAACACAGAGGTCACTCCTATATTGGCGATCATTGGTCGTACAGTCCCTTCATTCTCTGGGAGGTACAATCAGGTGATAACACAGAGGTCACTCCTATATTGACAACCATCGGTCGTACAGTCCCTTCCTTCTCTGGGAGGTACAGTCAGGTAATAACACAGAGGTCACTCCTATATTGACGATCATCGGTCATACAGTCCCTTCCTTCTCTGGGAGGTACAGTCAGGTGATAACACAGAGGCCACTCCTTGGCGATCATCCGTCGTACAGCTGGTTCACATTGCCATCAAGCATTTTTTTTCCCCTAAATAAATTTCCACAATATCTCAATTCAAATACTACCTTTCTGATCCCTACCCCTTTCGTGTAAATAGTCCCAACGGGTAGCGGGACGACGCTTTTTGGGCTCCAACGTTGTTTTTATTGCACCACGCCTCGCTGAATGCGGCCCCCTCAGTATTTCTAACGTTCAATGTGACGGCCCTTAAGACCAACGCCTTCTCCAGGTTATCTATTTGAGATAGCGCTGAGTATTTGTACTTTCTCTTTTTGCAGGGAATCTTCCTTCGCCCACTTTCGGCGGGGAACAAATAAAAAGTGTGTGTGTTAGAAAAAAAAATAGAACTGAAGTTTTAATCTTAATACGTAATGACGCAAAAAACAAATAATTGCCGAGAATAAGTGAAAGAGTTGAGCCTATTGTTCTCGCGTTTCGTGAAAGAAGTTCTACTTATTCCGCCTTCTATTGTCTGACTGAAGCGCATGCATTATTAACGAGGCGCATGCGCCATGAAGCACAGCCGAGTTCAGGTACAGTAGCCCCATGGCTTCTTTGGTGCTGACTGACAGCTTTGAAACGTTACCAGACCAAATTTTGTATCCCTACGCCGAACCAAATGATCTGCAAAAACATGTGTTTAGCAGCTGTCACTTCTGACAGTCAAAATTTAGGTATATACTTAAATGTTGACTGTCAGAAGTCAGCTGTGAGCTGTCAGTCAGCACCAAAGAAGTCATGGGGCTACTGTAGGTGTAGTATCATTTAGGTAGGAATAAAAGTAGAAGTTGATTACTAAAGTTCCTAGAACCATTTTAATATATTCATACATTAAGTCATGTTATCTAGAGCTGTTTCTTTTGCTAGATATTAGCAAATAATAAAGTGAAATGTTATCAGTGTTGACAGAAAAAATAAAGTTGGAATGTTCTCTACTGTTCTTCCAATTAAAAACAGGGTAGATATACGATGATTTCTTACAGGCAGTCCGGTTTAGAAAATACAACTATATTTTTTACGCTACTGATATAAATATGACAAGTTTCCGACGGTATTGACTGTACGTTGATAACGACTTCATTTACCAGCTCTCAATTCTTCTCAGGCTAATTAGTGATGTGTTTAATAGAAGCTCTTGGGCCTCAAGAAGTGCTGACCATTAATCTACCACCTCGTCGCCGGACAATTACGCGGAAATAGGGAGCTTAACGACATTGCCCGCTTGGGTGATCCACAATATATTTTGCACGACAAGCACACTTACAGTAGCCCCGCGACTTCTTTGGTGCTGACTGACAGCTTTGAAAAGTTGCCAGACCAAATTATGTATCCCTACGCCGAACCATATGATCTGCAAAAACATGTTCTTAGCAGCTGTCACTTTTGACAGTCCAAATTTAGGTATATACCTAAATGCTGACTGTCATAAGTCTGACGTGAGCTGTCAGTCAGCACCAAAGAATCCATGGGGCTACTGTAGACAGCAATGTACGAAATAGAAAGAGAGGGGGGCGGGGGGATTAGTAATTCAACCTGCGAGTTTCTCTTGCTTATCTAAAGTTAACACTTCCCCTCTTCCAATGACGAGTATAATCACTCACGGTGACGGGGATATAGTGGTTTGAATCAGTCTGGTGTACTGAGGCTAAGGGTTAATGGTTTATCCTAAATGGTTTTACAGTCTCCCTCCCCGCAAATGCGGGTATTCCTTACATATTACCATAGCATAATTGGTAAAAATGGGTACATCCCGAATGGGTAGTAAAACACGATGTTAAAAAAAATTGCATAAAAAACTGGACAATTACTAACGTTTATAAAATTGATGATTTTTTAAGGTTGCGGACTGGAGAATTGGCGCACCCTTAATATAATTTTAACATATTTTATTGTGATTAACACTGATAGTATGTGGGGAATGCCAGGCCTCCAACGTGGTTCGGATTCCACGTTAAGCTGTAGGTCCTCAATTTCATCTCACAATCACCCTACCATTACACATTATCGTAAGTGCATATAACCCGAACGGGTAGTAAGACGCGGTGCTAACTATTATTATTAATAATAATACTAATTACTACTTTATTCAAAAGCGACAGCTGCATATCATATGACTTGATGTATGAATAATTTTCTAGCTGTCGGATAAGGCCCTTGCTATGAAAATCGGACTGTACTTCGCATGACCGATCCAATAGGATGCGGCGGTCTGAAGTAATAGCCAATACGAGTCAAGTCAATTAACAGCCTGTGGCGCTGACTGGCGAGCGTCCCTGCAATCTTCTTCTCAGGCCAGTTACTTTACCAGCTCCCTCGCTTAGTTAGTTAGTTAGTTAGTTGGAGGTTAATTATGTAACACTGTAAGGGCAGCAGCGAGATTTATAGCAGGTCTGTAAGGAGGGAGGGGGGAAGCCCCGAGCCCCTTTTTATTAACGTTAAATACTTAAATACGGGGGAGAGGGGGAGTTGTAGGGTGTTGCTAGTTTAATTAGATTACAGATACGATATTATTACTGCAGAAGGGGAGTATGGGGGGTAGAGGGAGGTGCAGATCAATGACTTGTTTCGGTGGAAAAGGGGGGAGGGGAGTTTCGAGATAATAAACGATAGTATCGGCATGATTTATTTTTACAACCCATCTGGCTATACGCATTGAATTATACTATTGGAGTTGGGATTAAGAACATATAATTTGTAAATAATGTATCCGCATTTGCATGAAAGAAAAAGTTGGTAGAAACATTTAGAGGGAAAAGCAACCCTCAGTACACCCGACCGGGATTTGAACCCCAACCTCGCCTTCATCGGTTAAACACACTGGACGAGGGTTGACGTGTAGCACACGTGCCGACCTCTGCGATTTTAGCATTTCACCGGTTTGATTCTCAGTGGTGTGTCGTGTGTTGTTGCCAGGGTAAGCAGAGCTTGATACAACTGTACCTGTGATATGTTCTCTCCCACTCTGTTCCCCATTTGACCAGGGTAAGCAGAGCTTGTTAAAACTGTACCTGTGATATGTTCTCTCCCACTCTGTCCCCATTTGACCAGTCATTCAAAAGCTTTACTCTACAAACCTCATACGAGAATGTATTATTAGTAGTATATGTCTAAAGGGTGTTCTACTAAGTGATGAACACGATTCACATGTAGTTTTAACTAGCTCTGCTCACCCTGGCAACACTTCGCGAAACGACACTGTCCTAGTTAATCCATTAGACAGAGCCTGAAATACGTTTCGCAGCTTTTAAGAAAATCCAACTACTAAAAACTACCAAGAAAACTATTTTTTATGCAAATGATTAGTTCTATATTTTCAAACAAGTGTGAGTTTTATATCAAACTAATAACACAATTAACTATTAGATAATTTAATAATTTAGAGATGTCATAATACCTGTTATCTTAATTTATATTCTTGAAAATTTCCTATTTTATTATTTTCCCAAGCATCCAACCTCATATAAAACCATGTTTGTTCAACTTCATAGAACAGCAAAAATACTAAAAATGTAGATAATGATGAAATTAATTAATTTTCAATTTTAACAAAAAAAACACTTTACCAAGTATCAAAGCTTATCGCATACAATTAATAAAATAGTAGGAATTACAATAGTAATCATATTTTTATTTGTACCTACATATAAAGCCTTACTGAGGCGAACATTTATAAATAATTTAAAAAAGGGTGCAATAATTAACTATCGAAAAGACAAGTCTTTTGAATTCACCAAACAGAGTCGTTAATTGGATCAAAATATATAGAATATAAACTAATATAGATATAATCAATCGATTACTTCTCATTATGAACTTATGAAGCAATTTTGCTTGGTTGCCAGTACTTTCATTGAGAGCTAAGAATTAAAGTATCAAGAATCGTAATATTAATATCGATTCTCGATTTATTTCGATACCAGTTAGAGGGTATTGCGGTATCGAAGAATCGAGTCTAAAAAACCTGAGATCACGAGTCCAATGTGTTTCGATGAGCCCTCCTTGAGAACAGTTGAGACGCCATCATCGGAAAGGTCGCACAGACACATAACTAGTAGGTGCAAGGGTTAGGTAGGAGGGACTGTAAAGTACTTGGGCAACACGAGAGAGAGAGAGAGAAAGGGGTGCGAGTATTGCGTGATGTAGGAGTGTAGTACATCGTCACATCACGATGAGTGTGGGCGGTACGCTAGTCAATATTTCATGATCGTTGTGACACGCTCGTTGAGAGAGGGTTGACCAAGAGCACAACTGACCTCACTCGACCACAATACAGGTTAATTATATTTAGCACCGCGTCTTACTACCCATTCGGGTTATACGCTTTAAGTACTAATTACTCTAATGGATTAGGAATTGGGAAGGTTGAATTGGAGGAAGTGAACCCGCATTTGCGTTGAGGGAGAGTGGAAAACCATTTAGTAAAAAACGCCCCCAGTTCACCCGACCGAGATTCGAATCTCGGTCTCCCCGTACTCAGCAGTCGAGCTCAACACGACAAGCGCGTTAGACAACTACGCCACAGAGGCGGGTTACAGGTTAAATAAAGTTACCCTTCATCCACTGAACAAAGAGAATGCACCACAAAGTTATTATTATTATTGTTATTAGCACCGCGTCTTACTACCCGTTCGGGTTGTACGCACTTACGCTAATGTGTAATGGTAGGGTGATTGTGAGATGGAATGAAGGACCTACAGTTTAACGTGGAATCCGAACCACGGTGGAGGCCTGGCATTCCTCACATTCACAAGATGTCTTGTCAGAGGTGAAGGAAGGGTTTGGTAATCAGATAAATCTGTGCCGGGACCGAGGATTGAACCCCAGCCGCCAGCACATAAGTCTGGCACCTTACCCCTAGACCACCAGGTCACCGCATACACCACAAAGTTGATCAACACGGTTCTATCCGCAACTAATCAACACGATTCTATCAGCAGGATAGTAATTTCAATTTAAATCCCACCATATGAGTAGGTAGTTATTTAAAGAATTGTAACGCCGCCCGGTAAAGGCAATTAGAACGTTATAATTACGGTGGGCAGTGTACAAGAATTGGAGGTCCTCTATTCGACATTCCCGCCCTCGAGGGACAGTGGAGGGCGTAACTCTCTAACACCTGCATCAACTACACCACGACGCACACAAACAACTGATGATCTAAGCAGGCACAAAGACAGTGGACCTGGTTTGGTTCCGACCTGGCCCACTAGGGAGTGTTCCTCTCTTCACGGAATTGTTTGGTTTATCTTCCTACAAGTACAGTACAAACAAGCTCTGCTTACCCTGGTCAAATGGGGACCGAGTGTGTTAGAACATATCACAAGTACGGGTTCAAAAAGCTCTGCTTACCCTGGAAACACTCCACGCCACTACCCTATACATCCTATTTAACTTATAAGAGCTAGCTCACTGATTAAGAGTTCCATAAAATATAATCATCGCATGTATGTTTAAGTTTGATGGGTTTTTTTTAAGTTAATATATTACGGATACGGTCTTAACTGGGGGATAGGCTTGCCTAGTATATTAATTCTAAATAAATTAAGAGGGTTAGAATACCTTTAAAGTCAATTTCCCGGGAAATGAGAGGTGTCATTCTGTTTGTAGCGCAAAACAGTGCATAGATACCAAATGTAATCAACCTCATTAGAGCAGATTTGGAAAAGATCAATTTTTTCTCTTTCCGCCCTTCAATAAACTAATCTTATATATAGGTATAATATATTTAGCACCGCGTCTTACTACCCGTTCGGGTTGTACGCTTTAAGTACTAATTACTCTAATGGATTAGGAATTGGGAAGGTTGAATTAGTGGAAGTGAACCCGCATTTGCGTGGAGGTAGAGTGGAAAACCACTTAGTAAAAACCACCCCCAGTTCACCCGACCGAGATTCGAACCTCGATCTCCCCGTCCTCAGGGGTTGAACTCAACACGACAAGCGCGTCAGCCGACTGCGCCACCGAGGCGGGTAATAAACTAATGTTAATTTTAGGGTTGGAGATCTAATTTCAGAAACTATTCTAGGAAACCCTACGAAGACCCTGGATAGAAGTTTCAGGCGAATCCGTAGAATGTTTTAAGCTCTGGACGGAGAAGCAGGTAGGCCTAAACAGACGGCATCAGGGAGTCGGGAAGCGTCGACATTTAACGAAATCTCGAGTCCAATATTTTTGACGCTCGCAATACTTCCTTCTCCGAGGCGTCGAGAGAAAGTAGATATTATACTATCGGTATCGATACTGTCAAATATTACTCTATCGGTATCGATACTGTCAAAAGTGATAGATTTTGATTACAAGACTTGACGTATGATTTTTTTTATCACCACATGTTACTGCCCAATCAAATTATACGCAGTTGTATCAATTACGTTAGTTTGTTATAGATGAGGAAGGTAGAATTTAGAGAAAGTGTTCTCGCACTTGCGTAGATATAGTAAGTCAATTGTTATTTTTAGCACCACGTCTTACTTCCCGTTCGGGTTATACGCACTTACGCTAATGTGTAATGGTAGGGTGATTGTGAGATGAAATGGAGGACCTACAGTTTAACGTGGGATCCGAACCACGGTGGAGGCCTGGCATTCCACACATTCACAAGTTGTGATTATTACATGTCTTGTCAGAAGTGAAGGAAGGGCTTGGCAATCAGATAAATCTGTGCCGGGACTGAGGATTGAACCCCGGACCTCCAACACAGAAGTCCGACACCTTACCCCTTGACCACCCTTGTCTATTGTTAAAGAGACGCTTGACCGAAGCGGGTCGTATGAATACTGCACGTATATCTAGATATTTTGAGTAACTTTCACACCTAAAGTAGCCCCATGGCTTCTTTGGTGCTGACTGACAGCATTCAAAAGTTACCAGACCAAATATTGTATCCCTACGCCGAACCAAATGACCTGCAAAAATATGTGTTTACCAACTGTCCTTTCTGACAGTCAATATTTTAGGTATATACCTAAATGTTGACTGTCAGAAGTCAGTTGTGAACTGTCAGTCAGCACCAAAGAAGTCATGGGGCTACTGTAATTATGCCAATCCCACTTAATCAATGTAAGCCTTATGAGTGACGAGATACAGCTCCCAGGTTATTATTTCATTATTATTACTATAGTTTTTCACACTTTAATGACAGTACTTAACATCCTTAAATCCTCCCCCCCCTCTTAAATGTTGTTTCTGTCGGGTATTATATGGTAATAAACGTACCCCTAACCAACCATCCAACCATGGCTTCATAGCGGAATTATGAGCGCACGCTCACGCGCGCGCACACACACACACACACACACACACACACACACACACAGAAGTAATTTGTCGATGATAGGCTCAGTTCTTTGACAAGCTCCATATGTGGTAGCGGTTCACCTGTACGTTCCTGTCCATGTCTCGAGAAACCGCACCACCCCATTCCCTCATTAGTTATTCATCCGAGCGATATAAACCGTTGTTGTGGATAGCTGCAACCAATAGACAACGACGCCCATCAAAGAGGGTGCGAGGGTCACAAGTAAGGGGGCCGCCCCAGTAAGCGAGAACTCGACATGCAACGTTTGGCTCATCTACGATACGCTATTTCAAAATAAGGTTCACACTAAGATAAAGTCGAAAGATTCCAACAAGGATCTTTTTCCTTAACAATCCTATAGTTTAAGTTTTATTAATAGATACAAAATGTGTGAAAATGTAACGTTAGCTCATTTTCAACGACTTTTTAAACATATTTGCGGAGCTATGAGACTTGACTTGATTAAAAAAGTGTTTTAGATTTAGCCTCCCTCCAACAAATACAGTGGTTTAATGAAGGGCTCACAACAGAAAATAGTAAGGAATTTGAGAGCTAGCAGAGAGCTTTCTTCTTTACCTTGAGATAAGAAGTTTCGTAGTTTTCTTTCCCCTCTGAAAGTTTTGGACGAAACGGTCCCAATTAGCCCCACTCACCTGTAGAAACCTCTCACTGACACTGGATGTGACTCTTGTTAGCCCCTACAGGTCCATTAGCCCCACTAACCTGTCTCTCACCGACACTGGACCTGACTGTTGTTAGCCCCTACAGGTCCATTTAGCCCCACTCACCTGTAGAGACCTCTCACTGACACTGGACCTGACTGTTGCTAGCCCCTACAGGTCCATTAGCCCCACTCACCTGTAGAGACCTCTCACCGACACTGGACCTGACTGTTGCTATCCCCTGCAGGTCCTGATCCTCTCTAAGCCCGGCATGAATGGAGACAATACCTGCTCTCGATCACGTCATTCAACCATTGTTGACCCCCCCCCCTTCCAGTCGACCCTTGGGACAGAATCAGTGAGGCAGGTGTGATACTGCAAGGACATAGTAGCCGAGGTCTTTTGACGTCACCACAACTATTTGGTACATAAATAATATGCTTAACATTGACCCGAGCGTACATGAAGAGCGGAATTATCTAGTAAACACATCAGCATTAGCCTAGAGGGAGGATTTGTGACCACATCGTCGAATCAGGCCCAGCCCTACCAGGTCAGAGGAAAGCTAGCCCTGTAAGCTTAATCCTGTTAGACAATATATTAGTGGTTTACGACTTACAAACTAACAAAACCTAAGGTAGCAACTACACAAAGCACCAATCAGAATTGAAGCAGGGTCCTCTGGTATTGTGGTAAGCCACTCTAACCTTTAAGACAAGGATTCATTGTGCAAGGCTCAGTTTCGTAGGATTAAACCTTTGGCCATAGCCGGTAATCAAACCGTAGCTCCTAGATCAGTCAGCAGTCGCGCTACCGACTGACCCAAAAATGTCCGACAAGCCATATAAATGTTTCTACAGTCCGATTTAGCTAAGAAGAACCCTTTTTTGACAGTTATTAAAGTTACTAGACCAACCTTCATAAAGTAAATTAGATTATTATGATCTGCAGCTGTTACGTTACAAAGGTTTCATCAACACCTACAAAATAACAATAATAATAAAGTAAAATATTGTACCTATTTTCTACAAAAAAAAAATTTATTGTCTAAACATTTCTTTGTAAAAAATTCTACATCTCTTAATAAAGGTTTTATCCCCCTCCACTTTTAATTATATAAACTCAAGCTCTCATTAGCTATTTATTAAGGCGTCCGTCCACATCAGTCAGAGACAAAGTATCAATCGCTGTCAGGCCACGCGGTTTAAAATACAATGACCGGTGTAGTTTTCCGGAACTACTTCTCTATTCTGTCTAAGCTTATACTCCCTTTCGCTCTTCACCTACAACCTAACTTTGTCATGTCAATAATAAAGAGGGGAAAGAAAACTACGAAACTTCTTATCTCAAGGTAAAGTGGGAAGCTCACTGCTAGTTCTCAAATATCTTAAAATATTAGGTTGTGAGCCTATAACAAAATTAGTATAATTGTTAGGGGGAGGATCAACCTACAGACCTTTTTCATCAATCTTGGTCTCATAGCTTCGCAAGTATGGTTAACATTTTGTTTCGACTATATAATAGTTAGGGGAAAAGAGCCCTGTTGGAATATTCAGGCTTTATTTCGAAATAACGCATCGTAGGATTAAATAATGCGTCTTTGCAGCAATTTCTCGCTTTATAGCACCTTCATCGAAAAGATATAATCACTTCTTATTACAGTAGCCCCATGGCTTCTTTGGTGCTGACTGACAGCTCACAGCTCACTTCTGACAGTCAACATTTAGGTATACACCTAAATTTTGACTGTCAGAAGTGACAGCTGATAATCACAGGTTTTTGCAGATCATCTGGTTCGGCGTAGGGATACTTAATTTGGTCTGGTAACTTTTTAAAGCTGCCAGCTGTCAGTCAGCACCAAAGAAGCCATGGGGCCACTGTAGTAGCCTAGCCACGGCAGTCAGTCTGCGCCGGAACTTCCATTCAACGCAACCCGGCACTACAGCCACGTAGGAACAGTTGCTCTGAAATCTATCTCACGGCGCAATGGTTTGCACACTATCGACAATAGCCACCTCACTAACTTTAGTGCCCCTCTCGTAAGATTCAAATGTGTGAGAAAGGGGCTCAAAGCGTTACTCCGAGAGTTCTAATTCGAACCTATTTCGCACCCATTTAGTTTTAAACACAACTTCGTAATCTGAACCTACTTTTTCAGTGAATTATATGGAGGGGGAACTGAACTATTTATTTTAAACCTGATAGATAGGTTTTCCTTTTCTTTTTGCCACTTAGTTGTCGCCATGCCTCGCTTCAGTTCAAAAACTTCGGGTGTGTGGGAGTCCTTTGGGAGGGTAATAAGTTTGGTTGCCTGCCGCTGGGACAGTATCATCGCTCATTCCTCTTGTTTTGTATTAAGGGAAAATGGAACATTATCAAGTCGTAGAACAATTCTGCTGGTCAAGCATTTCTAAAAACAATAATAAAAGAAGATCTCGCCAACATACTCGATACTGTGAAAATGAGACGTCTTTTGGAACCCCCCGTTGGAAAAAATTTGTTTCTCAAATAAATAAAAAACCATTTAAGAACAAGCGGAAGTGATCCGCTCCGGTAGCTGCATGGTCTAACGCGCTACCCTCGCGGTGCACTAGACTGTCAATGATGAGAAGATCAAGGTTCGAATCTCGGTCGGTTGTACTGAAGCTTTTTTTTTTTTTTCAAAATGGTTTTTCCCTCTCGCTCTACGCAAATGAAGTTACACTTCTTTTAACTATATATTACCTTCCAAATCCCTAAAACCATAAAATATAATTAGTACATAAGCGTACAACCCAAAGAGGTAGTAGGACGCGGTGCTAAAAAATAAAAAGAGAAGAATATTTACAAGATGCTGTTACTCACTGCTTGAAGAATCAAAACTTTCTGACAACAGCTCTGAGAATGAGATGGATTAAAAAGAGGAGGGTAAGAGTGTTTTTAGTACATCAGAAAAAAAAAATAAGAGGGGAAAACCGGCACAGGTGATCAAAAGCTACATAGAAGCTTTCATTAGGAAGGTTATAGTTTGAGGAAGTGTACCCACATTTGCGTGTAGGGAGTGTAAAACCATTCTGGGGAAAAAACCCAATTAGTACACCCAACCGAGATTCGAACCTCGATATCCCTGTCATCAGCAGTGTAGTGTACTGCGAGAGTAGCGCCTTGAACTATGCGGCCAATGGGTTACATAGAAGCTCTTCCGCTCAAAAACCCTAAAGAAAACGGACCCCTGCGCTTTTGGTCAAAGAAGGTGCGGTAACCTTTGTAACAAATGGCACAAGAATACTCGCGCATGTCGGCGTCTTCTCTGCAGCGGGTGTCGCTCACTATAAGTGAATATAAAAGCCGTCTTTCCCAGAAAAAAAATAAGTAAACATGCATATTTTTTTGTATTCAAATATTTGGTTACTTAATTACATTCAACATTCAATAATTTTCCATCGTAGGTCATACGTAGCTGAAAAATTAAAAAAAGTTCTTTTAAAATAACACCAAAACTTTTTTTAATGTATATTTTGTTAATCATAATATAGTTATAAAATTCAAAACCAGTATAATTCCCGTCCAAATACTATTTTCAGACCATAATGATGGGAATATGCCACTGTAAATAGAAATAACTTAGTTTCATTCTTATCAGTTAATTTCAAATAGTTTTTTTCTTCATATTTTATTATAAATTATAGAATCCTCACCATTATAGATGGTACCGACTGTCGATATTTTCTCGACCCTACGACCGCAATGCGAGAATGCGCCTGGCGTGTCTCGACAAGCAACCCGTCCAACATAGCAATAAGAATGGTTGCAGGGAAACTCTACATCAAGGCGTGACATAAATTGCCTAAGAAGCGTTGCAGACGTTTAGATATCCCGGATCATTTATTAAATGTTTTTTTTAGTGTCTTTTTCACCAAAATATAAGTAAAAAGTTCTGACCAATTAAAAACTTTACGTTTTAAATTTAAAGTGTTTACAAAAATATATGTGATAGCTTACATAAAACCCTATAAAACAATCCCACGTTATATCAAAACATGGTGACCCGGTGGTCTAGGTGTAAGGTGTCAGACTTCTGTGCTGGGGTCTGGGGTTCAATCCTCGGTCCCGGCACAGATGTATCTGATTACCAAACCCTTCCTTCACCTCTGACAAGACATCTTGTGAATGTGAGGAATGCCAGGCCTCCACCGTGGTTCGGATCCCACGTTAAACTGTAGGTCCTCCATTTCATCTCACAACCACCCTACCATTACACATTAGCGTAAGTGCGTATAACCCGAACGGGTAGTACGATGCGGTGCTAATAATAATAATAATAATAATAAAAATAATAATATATATCAAAACATGACTTTATTTGTTAGAGGAAGGTTAGATCTAAGGTTGGATTTAGAGGAAGTTTACCCGCATTTGCGTGGAGGGAGATTGGAAAACCATTTATCAGTACACATGACCGAGTTTCAACAGCGATTTTCCCCGTCATCGGCAGTACAGTCTGTTACGAGAGTAGCGCCTTAGACCATTCTGCCAATTAAATTGGTCATATTGTATTCATTTATCTGAAATGGTGTTTTTTGTCATAAAACTTTAAAAAATATGTTCATTAACTAGTAATACCCTCCACCCCTCCCCACCCCTATATTAAGTTCCGAGAAGGAAGCTTAGAATGTGAATTATAATCAAGTTATCTTCGTACTTTCTACTCGTGAAATTGGCTATCAGAAGCTTAATACTATCTAAGCTAAGCTAACAAGATTAGGAGATAACTAGCAATAGAACTAGCGACCTCTCGCAGTCAGAGACCACAACCGGATATGTAGATGGTTCTGTCCACACACCATGTTGGGCACGGCTGACCTCTCTCTCTCACACACACATATGTGGGCAGACTCCCTCCTGGGCAGCCCACTCATGCTGCTCAGCTGCCAAGGTCACCAGGTCACGGCATGAATGCCAACGTCAGGCAAGTCTCATTTACTTGCGGACTCCCAATTGTTACCTACAGTCCAATTGTCATAAGAAAGGCCTTTTAGAAAGTAAGAACCTATTTTCTCGTAATCAGTATTAATAACGTTTTACTATTATTTATTATTTTAAATACTGTCCATATTTGGTTTTGTAAGGAGTACTAAATTACAAAATTATAACTTCTTTATTTTTATTCCCTTTTCCTTATTTGATAGTAGCTTCGTCATCTATGAAGACACGATTCTGTTATTATTGACAGGATACCTACCATCTTTATCGTAAATAAGGTACCGTAATCATAAACTTGTTATTAATTAAGTGATTATTTATTTAATATTATGTATAATGTCTTCTTTGCTTTTGGACTAGTTCCATTTTTAATGTTTAACTTTACTAACCTTACAATTTTATTGTCATATCTCTTTATACATTATTTACAATTACAGTAGCCCCATGACTTCTTTGGTGCTGACCGACAGCCCACAGCTGAGAGCTGACGGCTTTGAAAAGTTACCAGACCAAATTACGTATCCCTACGCCGAGCTATATGATCTGCAAAAACATGTGTTTAGCAGCTGTCAGTCAGCACCAAAGAAGCCTGTACTGTACTGAATGTACTGAATGTACTGTACATTGGTTTTCCTCACACCTGAAGAATGAAGATGGTGTACCATCAATAATAACAGAAACATGACGTCATAGAGGACGTAGCTACTATCAAATAAGAAGGGAATGAAAATAAAGAAGAGATCATTTTGTTATGTTATTGCTATTTTAAAGGCATAGATAATATCTATCAAAAGTCACAGTTTCAGGTCACATGACTTAACGTCTCAACGCGTGAAAGTAGACCCGCTTGTGGTCAAATGGCGTCACTCTCGCTAGACTGCCGCTAACTGGCTTTGAATCTCGCTTTAGTAAAAAATATTTTTTCTTCCTAAATGGTTTTCCACTCTCCCTCTGCACAAATGCAGGTACATTTCTTTTAAATTCAACCTTCCTCCTTCCTAACACATTAGTGTAATTAGTACATATGCTTATAGCCTGAAAGGATAGTGAAACGCGGTGACAGAAAAAAACACACGTGAAAGTAAATTTAGTTAACTTTTCCTAACTGTCAGATAAGGTATTTCGTACTAAAATTGGACTGTAAAATATGTTATGACGAAGCACGCGTCCTTTGTCAAAAAAGGAGAGGGGGAAAAGAGCAGTACATTTTTAGTGGTCACTCAACAAACATCGAGCTTATTTATCGCAGCAATACTGCATCTAATCGTGGCTCATGTTTTTAAGCGGTTTAATATCCACACCGGTGACCTGGCGGTCTAGGGGGTAAGGTGTCAGACTTCTGTGCTGGGGGTCCGGGGTTCAATCCTCAGTCCCGGCAAAGATTTATCTGATTACCAAACCCTTCCTTCACCTCTGACAAGACATCTTGTGAATGTGTGGCATTCCAGGCCTCCACCGTGGTTCGGATTCCACGTTAAACTGTAGGTCCTCCATTTCATCTCACAATCACCCTACCATTACACATTAGAGTAATAGCGAATAACCCGAACGGGTAGTAAGACGCGGTGCTAATAATAATATGATATCCACCCTCGTGTCTATATTCCGGGTTTTTGTCGTTTTACCAGTAGTGTAAGCTTTCACACATTTCTCTCTCGCCTTTTGGTCGCCTCGTGGTCTGTCAAAGGCGGTCGCGCAGTCTAGGGCACCAAGGCCGTAGGACGTTTGGCGCAGTATTAGTTTGTAAATGGGAGGACTTTTGGACTAGCCAGGATAAGATGTATAAACTAAGAATAAACAGAAGTCTTCCTTACAATTGTTTACACCTAGCCTAGTCCACCCAACAAGTGACTCCCTTTCAGTTTCGTAACCTAATCTTACCTAACCTAAGGTAGCTATGAGGAGGTTGAACAGACACTGGCTACAGAAACGAGAGTCACGAGTAAACAAACACACAAGGTGGAACTAACACGTGTTTTCACGACTGAGCCAAACCGGCCTGGTCCAAATAATACGTGTATTTCAGTTAGGATAGTCCCAGATTGTGCCAAACGTGCCTGGTCCAAATAATACGTGTATTTCAGTTAAGATAGTCCCAGACTGTGCCAAACGTGCCTGGTCCAAATAATACGTGTATTTCAGTTAGGATAGTCCCAGATTGTGCCAAACGTCCTACGCACACTATATATGATTAAAACTACTTTCATCAAAAGCCTATTGCCAAAACAAAAATATTTCGTTTTACTTTCTTTAAAAATCTGGAAAATTACTAATCAATGTGTGTGTGTGTGTGTGTGTGTGTGTCTTCTGCGGATGAGTTTTGAAACAGATATCGCTGAAAAATAGGACATGAGCTACTACCGAACTACGTACAAGTTTCCAGCGGAGTCAGTCCAGTGGTCAGATATCAACGAGCATATATTTCCGTGTGAGGTGTGTAGAGCAGAGATTGTGTATTATTGGTCAAATGGGGACAGTGGGAGTGAACATATCACAAGTACCATGGTCAAATGGGGACAGAGTGGGGGAGAACATATAACAGGTACAGTTTTAACAAGCTCTCCTTACACTGGTCAAATGGGGACAGAGTGGAGGAGAAAATATCACAGGTACAGTTTTAACAAGCTCTACTTACGTTGGTCAAATGGGGACGATCAAAAACCTACTAATAATGTCCTTAGATATGAACTCATTTTCGCTTCCTTTTCAAGCAAACAAAATTAAAATGTACCTATTGGATAACAAATATTGTTCTAAATTATGGCCTCCAGCCCTTATATAATATCAGAAAGAATAGCTTATCGCCATTGCACACCTGATTGTGTGTTGTCACGTCTAGTAGTGGTGTGTGTTGTCACATCTAGTTGTGGCGTGTGTTGTCACATCTAGTAGTGTGTGTTGTCACATCTAGTAGTGGTGTATGTTGTCACATCTAGTAGTGGTGTGTTGTCACATCTATGGTGGGTGTGTTGTCACATCTAGTAGTGGTGTGTTGTCACATCTATGGTGGGTGTGTTGTCACATCTAGTAGTGGGTGTGTTGTCACATCTAGTAGTGTGTGTGTGTTGTCACATCTAGTAGTGGTGTGAGTTGACACATCCAGTGGTGTGTGTTGTCACATCTGGTAGTGGCTGTGTTGTAACATCTAGTTGTGGGTGTGTTGACACATCTAGTTGTGGGTGTGTTGACACATCTACGTATGGCTGTGTTGTAACATCTAGTTGTGGGTGTTTGTAACATCTAGTTGTGGGTGTGTTGACACATCTAGGTGTAGGTGTGTGGACACATCTAGGTGTAGGTGTGTTGACACATCTAGGTGTAGGTGAGTGGACACATCTAGGTGTAGGTGTGTTGACACATCTAGTTGTGGGTGAGTTGACACATCTAGTTGTGGGGGCGGGTACTTACCGTCTTGAAGGTGTCTCCACACATGCACACGGTGACGATGGGCACTTGGTTGTCCCAACACGACATGGCGAGGTTACGAGCACATGGTGATCCCTGGTGCTCACAATGACGTCACAATATGTCGCGAGGTGGGTGGGGGGAATTATTCACGTGTCACAAGGGTTCACACACTCACGGATCACTGCTTCGAGCCACGGCGGCGTCTCCAACATTTCTAAACGTCTGTCAGACCCCTCAATACGGTCTGGTGATATTTTAGATTGGGGTATTCTGTGGGTACTTTCTAAACACAGAGCTGTCCCACCAGATGACGTACAAAGCAACACAAATTGCTTGACATAGAGCCCAAATACAATCAATTTGAGTTATAAGGCATCTGGAGCAAACTAAAATAATAATTTATTTTATGTACAAATTGATGACCCCCATTCCCGGTAAATGAAATTATAAGGAAACGGCTGAACCAATTTTGACAAACGAACATTCATTTTTAAATTTAGAGGTGTAGGATATTGCCAGAAAGTTTAGCTTTTAACGAAAATTCTGCTTTTCTGATGAATTCTCGGCTTTTATACTGTGGCTCACCTGCAAAATCATTCTTTGTTTACATCTCCATGGAAACCAGGATTTGTTTATGATTGTAGATCGGTATGTAGAATTTTTATCTTTGTTTAAAAATATTAACTCGGTTCTTACTTTAGTGGTTATTGCACCAAGTCGATAGAGGGATGAAAGAGGGGTCATTTTAAAGCTTTCATCGTGGCGTGACGGGGTAAAAATATACGTTTTGGTTAGTATTTAACCTCAAAAGCTCAAAATGTATGAAAAGTTGACATCCTCTGACGAATAAACCTTTAACTATAAACTCGAGTGAGACCTAATTACATGTGACCTTTCTCGATAAAAAGATTAGAACACATTTTATCGCGATAATGTGGCAGCCATCGGGTCGTCGAACCACTAGTGTCACGCGTCAAATGCATACAAGAGTGAACCGGACAGAGATTTCACCATGCGCGTCACTGTTGCCATGGCAACCGGCCCTGCTGGTCCACAGCCGATGAAACATGACGTCACAGTAGTTTGTTGTTGGTAATAGAAATAGTGGGGGGTGGTACGAAACTATTAAGTTTTTATCAACGTTATTAAGGTAAATTATTATTATTTTAGCACCGCGTCTTACTACCCCGTTTGGGTTATACGCTTTAAGTACTAATTACGCTAATGGATTAGGAATCGAGAAGGTTGAATTAGAGGAAGTAAACCCGCATTTGCGGGGAGGGGGAGTGGAAAACCATTTAGGAAAAAACACCCCCAGTTCACCCGACCGAGATTCGAACCTCGATCTCCCCGAGTCCTCAGCGGTTGAGCTCAACAAGACTAGCGCGTTAGACAACTACGCCACCGAGGCGGGTTATTAAGGTAAAATAAGATGCGAGCTGAAACAATTTTGTTTATAGTTTTAGAAAAACCAACTTTTCTAACCAAAATAACCAGTAACTACGCTTAGTTTAATATTCTACATATATTAGCCTATTCTTAAAGTTGTTTTATTGTATTGCACAGGCGCGTTGTAGACGTTTAGAAATCCCGAATTATTTAAGAAGTGGTTTAGTTTTTCCTTGTCATCGTTTTCAACAAAATATAGAAAAAAATTATCAGCAGTTTATGAAGAGTTACAAATTTTAATTTTGAGTTTAAAGTTATTATTATTATTATTATTAGCACCGCGTCTTACTACCCGTTCGGGTTATACGCACTTACGCTAATGTGTAATG
>CABFOW010004765.1:0-51455 GCA_902141385.1 Timema californicum | reverse complement strand
AGAAGAAATATTAATATATTTACTTTAAAATATGATCGCGAATATTAAAAAGACAGGAAAAATCGATATCATTACAATCTCTATGTGGTAGAGAGCTTATATTCGTTAGATTATTCTAAATAAACAAAACAATGTGGATATTTTAAATTTAAACTATGAGAAATGGGGGAGGGGGAAGCTACTGCTAAAAATATCTCTTGAGATGATATTATAAATTAAAAATTGAAAGACAGGTAGAAATGAAACTCCAGATAACCAAACGAATGTTATAATTTAAAAAATTCTCAAAGTGAGTTGGATAAGTGGGTTGATTGGTTAAAACTTACAAAACTATTAGAAACAACCTCTTCTCATTGTGGTATAAAACTAAAATTCTGCATATAAGATACCACTCCAAATTACTATAAATAAAAGTCCAAAAATGTTAAAGTTTATAATGGGTGTCCAGGAAAAAAAGGGAGCGTGTATAATAATAAAATAAAGTATGGTAGAAAGTCTAAATTTTGCATGCTGGTAGAAGTACAGCTTCAGATAACCAAATAAGTTTTAGATTTTGAAGTGGGAGTTATAGAAATGGAGAGGGGGAGGCTAAAATTTTAAAACCAGTGGATACACTACTTTTATATGTGGTATAAAACTGAAATTCATCAAGAAGAGATCGGGACCACCTAAGTTAACTATAAAGTCTGAATATTTTAAATTTAAAAATGAGACTACAGGGAATGGGGAAGAAGAGGGTGTAGGAGGGGTCAGGGCTGTACATGTAGGAGGTAGAAAATTTCAATTAGTCAAGAATGTAGAGGGATAACTTCAAATAACCACAAACACATCTTAAATATTAGTTATTTCTAAGGAGGTTGGTGATTTTTGGTTGGTTGATAGAAATTTTTAAAACTAAAAGTGTTAGATGATTGACATAAGTCAGGCGGGTTTAAAGACCAACTCAAAAAGTATCAAGGCCTGAATTATTAAATTTAAAGATGAAGGCTCAGAAAATAGGGAAGGATGGTCCCCTCAAAATATTTACAAAGCTATTTAAATCCAATTTTTGTATATATAAAGCTTGAAATGTCATCATGCAATTTAATAATTAAACAGGTTTGAGTCACTAGACAGGGATACATTGTTCACGTTAATTGATTTAAAAAGCGTATTATCTAATACTGCTATTCTCATGACAGATATTCAACAACTCGTCACCCGAGAATGCAAGTGTTCTATCTCCAAAATTGTTAAATTTGAGATATTTGGTGTTTATGTTTATTTAGAATGAACACAGTTCACCTGCTGTGAAATTGAGACTACTATATAATTGCTTAAGAAGATACAAGCTCGAGTTGTCATCTAGTAGCATTGGTTTTATACACAAGGTCAAACTTCAATGCTCTTTTACACAAAAGGGAAAAATTGGACATAGAACACTTGCATTCTCGGGTGACGAACTGTTGATATCACAAAGTGAAGGAAATTAAACTATATAGTTCTGCTAAAGCTATATTTATTTATTATGGCCAAAAAAAATTTGATGAAAAGAGTGCAAAAACATTGGCATTTTATCGCGTTTCCTACTCTCTTGAACAAATGGAATTTCAAAATTGAAGCCCAGGAAACGGTAGCACTTAAAATGTATACAACCAAAAAAGAACATTCCTTACTATGTGATTAGGTTGACATTTGGTAGCCACGTAAAATATCATGTAAGATAACCAAATAAATCTTAAAATTTCAAAATGGAATTGTGGAAGCTAAGGAAGGTGAGGGAGACAGAGGGGATTGTAATTGAGAGAAAATTGCAATTTTTCCTAAGACAATATAAATTTGCCAATTTGATAAAAGGTACCATCCCACATAACCATAAAAGTTAGAAAGTTTGGAATTCGAAAATTTACTGCTGGGAAATGGGAGGGGCCTCTAAAATTTACTAAGCTACAAAAACTCAATATGTTTCAAATGCGAGTACACTTTATACTAATTAAACCTCCCTCATCTCTAACACAATAGTGTAATTAGTAGTACATAAATGTTTAACTCGAACGAATATTAAGGCACGGTGCTAACAAAAATAACAAAATAGAAAATGTTATTGATGTTGACAGCAAAAACAAAACTACTTTCTATAAGGTACTTTTTATAAAAATAGGAATGTAGTAAGACATTTGGAACATTATATTTGTAAAGGCAGAGTAAAAAAGTTTAAAGTACTAAAAGTAATTCAACACACAAATTAAAGCCTATCTTAAAGTAGGTACATTAGATTTACAAATACATAGCTATTATCGTATATCTAGGAGCGATATAACAAATAAACCAATATAACTCGACATAACTTCGTGACCATGATTTTCCTTGGATAATAATGATGCTCCATATATAATATGTTTCTGTAAAAGAGTCTATTATTTAATATATACTCATTGGTGAAATGTGACGGGTTTTTTTTTTTTCAAATATATTTCTATGATCGTGCTTAGGTAAAGTTTGCATTGTCATTGGAGTGCGACGGCCGCCCTGCGATTGCGCCCGTTTGTGCACTCAGCTTGTAGACTAGGTAATATTTTATTTCTAAGATTTTTTTATTTGTTAGCTGCCATAGCTGATTAGTGATTGCCATGGTTAGCTTAGGATTGTACACGAAGGAACTTTCAAAATTATGACAGCTGGATGTTCACCAATAAATAAAGAATGCTATAGCGAAATCCGTCAAAGCTCGATTTAGTACATTACGAAATCAAAGTGAGCAAAATATTATGAAATATATCAATGTCCAAATTTGTTTGACACATATTTGAATCAAATTTCTGTTAAATCTTATTTTTATATCATTATTGTATTAAATTTTTGATGATAGTGATCATAATTTGTTTCAAACTTATCCAAACTATATAACCAGACCTTTTTTTTTACTTTAGTAGATAATTTTTATACTAAAAACTTAATAAATATAGCTGTGACTTACACAATATTTGAATATAGTTAAGAATATATTTTTTCCATATACTTTGTATTCTCAACAATTTTATTCTCTTTACTAAACTCTTTTAATATAAATATTTATTTTTCAAGGAAATCTGCAATTATTAATAGTATGAAAATGTTCTATTATAGTAATGTAGCGAGTCAATCATGTAAAGTTTACACCTACACAATTAGGCTACGTAAAAATACGTAGTTATAATAATTATATTGGCAGAATCCAAAGAAGAGGATTAGATTTGAAATATTTAATAATAATATCCTTGAAAACCTACTGTTAACGACTGGATGGACTCGGACATGATCCACGTGCTCTCAAAAGAAAATACTACAAGTCATTTTAATAATACAAATTCTGCTTAAAAATACTTAACTTACAATAGTAGAATCCAAAGAAGATAATTAAAGCTAATACATTCAGGAATAATCTGCTTCAAAACTTACCATGGCTGGATGGGATCGGATAGCGGCAACATGCCGTCTAGCATAATATAGAACATGAATGGCGACAGAGTGCTTGCTAACACTTCCACCTTCTACCCCTTCTGTCGTAGAAAAGAACTAAACCTATGCTAGGTTCGCTCCCACGACCCTCGAGCGCCACTTTCATGGCGGCGTGTCTTCGAACCTCCCCTTTTCCATTCCCCGCGAGCTCCCCTCATCACCTGTGTTATCACGTCTTTTCTCTATTTCTTTTTGTTCCGTTCTAGTCCAAATAAGAGTATAAGATAGGTACTCTCAGATTTACAAAATATCATTATATCACATCACATCGAAGAAAGAACTTCTCTCCGCCAAGGAACCGGTGGCCATGGAGTATTGGGAGTGGTTCTCACCACCACGCCACTAAGAGAGAAAACCTCTCTTCACCAAGGAACCGGTGGCCATGCAGTATTGGGCATGGTTCTCACCGCAGCACCTCCGAGGAAGACCGCTCTTCACGAAGGAACCTGTGGACATGCAGTATTGGGCGTGATAATCTCCACCGTACCTCCGGGCAAAACTTCTCTACACGAAAGGACCAGTGGCCATACAGTATTGGGTGTGGTACTCACCGCAGCGCCTCTGAGGAAAACCTCATTTGACGAAAGGACCGGAGGCCACGCAGTATTGGGCGTGGTTCTCACTGCAGTGCCTCCGAGGAAAATCTGTCTTCACAAAGGGCCGGTGGCCATGATGTGTTGGACGTTGTCCTCACCACCGTGCCACTAAGGAATATCCTCTCCGATTTCTTAAGTATTGGGGCGACGTATATTTATCTTATTGTTTAGTTAAGAGATTAGAAATTGTTTATTTAATAATTGCATCTGACTTGTTGTTTATTTCAGACATAGTATAGTCGAAGTGACTATTACGATTATTTTGACTTTATGTTTCAGTCAGTATGACTAGATTTTGGTTTTGTATTATTACAACTCTGTTGATGTCACAATAACTCTAGTGTTGCCCAAGTCCCTCAGACTTGTTATATTGGTCGAAGCGGCCGTGTTTTTCCTATATCCATATGATATAGCTTCAATATAGAAGCCTTGAGCTCCAGATGTAATGAGGACTTGATCCAAATGGTTGCTATTCTCAGTGAGCACGATATTTCTCTTTTAGAGTCCTTAGAATTAAACAGTTGTTTTTATGGCTACAAACAAGTTGTATATCCTTTTTTTTAGGACCCAGTTGGGTTAGAGTGTTCAATGTATTGAATTATTCTTGTTGCCACGCTTCGCATGGGGTATTAGCTTGGGTGGGTAAAGCGCGGAACTCTGTTTGTTTCTATAGGGGGTCCGCGCGGATAATACTTGTTTTCTCTTTGCCCGTTTTTGGCACCTATTGGCTGAGTATTAGTCTTGTATGAATTATATTATTATTGCACCCCAGGGAGTGGGTCAGTAAATACATGTACTATTGAATGCCCTGGTAGTATCAATTGGAAAAGGACCGGCCATAGTAGTATTGTGTGTAGACACCTGTATGTTAGCCATTTACCATTGTAATCAAATAACCTTCCTATTGCAATTCACTATACTATATCTCTTACAGAATTTTCTTTTGTCCCAATCAAGCGAGCTAGTTTAAATCATATATGTGTTAACAATACTATATGTATATAATTTCCAGTTAACATTTGTTTATAATTATCACTCTGTTTTCTTTTAAAATCAACTGACCGTAGCCTGGCGTCAGTTCAGCTGTTTTGTAATTGAACATTGCTCTTTAAGTTTACTGCATTTGATCTTGCCCGTGTTGCGACAAGACAGTATTATTCTGGAACTTCTATCTTATGTTTTTGTATATCTATTGTAATCAATCTTATATTTTATGTTTATCTTATAATAAATCTATTTTTGTTATTGTAATCATCTTATTTATCTGGTTTAAGTAATTCCCTTGTATACCCAGTAGAAAAGTATGGTTCAGTAAAATAATCTTATACTGAAAGAGTCTTCAGTTTATTTTTTTTATATCTATATCTATTCCCCTTTACTAAAATTAATAGATATTTAACATTCCATACAGACACGAGGAGGTGTTGGACAAGTGTAATTGGACAACACATTATGAGAAAACGTCTGGATCTACTTCGCCCCCCTTCAACATCAAGCAGAGTATAGCAAGCTCAAGATAAACAGAGGGAGGCCTATGGAGGAGTTAGTCCCAACACTAGTCATTATTCTGTGGGCGACCAAGTCCGGGTGAAGAATTATAGGAGAAACGAATCCAAGTGGGTTAGTGCAAAGGTTAAGCGAATACTCGGACCCCGACGTATCCGTGTTACTGTCCCACTCCTGGATATGACCTGTATTCGACATGAGGATCAATCAAGAAAGCCACCCAGAAGCACTGATAAAGAACAAGGGTGAGCACCATCTAAAGCCTAAAGCCCAAATAATTTCAAACCTATTTCTGAGGATACACCGAGTGACCCAGATCTGAAGCAAGAACACAAAATCCCTGCAGCTGTGGACCTAACTAGTGAGGACACTCCTGGTATTAGTCCCCTTGGAAGAGAGCACAGCTTGTAAGTGTGTGGTTCAACTCCCCCAGCTTAATAGCGTCGACGGGAAATAAAGCCGGGGAAGAGACTTATCGAAGAGTTGTGAAACTATAGGGGTGAAGATGTGGGATATTACAATGGTGTATTTGGTAGCATTGTTTTAACTATGAAACATCATGATGATCTGTGAGAGGTGTGACTTGGGAGGAGTTGTGAGAAAAGGTAGGAAGTGTGAACAGTAAAATGGTGGCCAGTATTTTACAATAGACAACATTTTCTGAGATCCTGGAAAATTCCCAAGGCCCTCTTGAATCCCTAATCCCAGGTACAATGTACTCCCTGCACCCATTCTCATAAGGCTTATTGCAGTGACAATAGCGCAATAGCTAACTCAATTAACTAAGCTTTCTATACATTCTAATACAGAAGGTTAAATAGATCCCTACAATGTCTGATGAATTATGAAGTTAGGGACCTTTTAAGAGTAGGAATAGATTGTTGGGAAATTTAAAATTTGTCTGCACAAGTCAGCGGTAAAGAATATTTATATATAAAATACTGTGGTAGAGAGTAATTCCATAATTTCCTAACTCATGATCTCTACTCTCCAAAAAATGTTTAACTTTCAAGTTTTTTCCAAGCATTTTGGGGAAGGGTGTGGTAGGATGATACCCCTATGTATCTTCCTTCCCAGCGTGACGCCCCTGAATTTATTTCCGATAAGGGATGGGCTAAACTCCCATTTTCCGCTATTGGTGACCACCGTGAATGTGATTTCAAATATCAGTAAATGTTTAACATATTCTTAGAATCTGCTCTTTGCTATACTCGTAAAACTCATTAGTATATTGAACAATTCATTTTCACAGTTGTTGCACGTGTGTCGCTGTAGTCAAATATGTAATTAAAATAAACATTCTGTTTATGGAGAAAAGGCCGCTGCCGTACAAACTAGTCAAGTAATGGCTCTTTATTAAATAATATGTATGGGCTACCAGAACGCCACCTGCTATTTTGTCAGTCACAGTTGGTCTCAGATTTTGTAATCCAGAGTGCTCAGCTGTCGCAACCAGTGGTCGTATCGATATTCTATATTGATCACGGAAATCTTCTCACTAGTACTTTTGAGATCAAGTCACTGGGAATAATGCTGACTAAAAAGTATCGGGGGAAAATCACATTCAATGATTTATTGCCCATCTCTATTGACTGTACAACTTAATGGGAAGAGACCAGTGGGAAGACCTAAATGCAGTTTAGAGGATAGCATCAGAACGGGCCTGAAAGAGATATGGGCTGTTTCCAAAAAGTCTACTTATGCGGCGTCGCGTTGGCTCATGGCATTGATAGCTGCATTGCGTCACTGACCAAGTGTATATCTGTCCGAATAGTCGTGGACTAGACCTATGCAGTCTTCTCGAGGTCTTGGTAACCATAGATATGAAAGCTACAAGCCATGCGGCTTTCTTGCGGCGTTGGTGCGGTGTTTGACTGGCAATTGTTTTAGTATTATCGTTTTATCTGCTTGAGCACCGACTTACACTATGAAAACCGCGAGAAGTGTAAAATTATGAAGACTGCATCAAGTCAAATGTACTTGACTATGACTATTCGGATACAGCCATAGTGAGGTGGACTGAATAAAACTAGCTCAAGATAGTGATAGGTGGTGTACTTTGTAAGTACAACAATTAACTTTTGAGTTTTATTGCCAGAGTATGTAAATATTGCCATTAATTCCTTTTAATTTTACTTATTTGGATCCCAATCAAGATATTCATACGAAAGCTATGAGTCATGCGGTTTTCTTGCGGCGTTGGTGCGGTGTTTGATTGGCAATTGTTTTAGTATTATCGTTTCGTCTGCTTGAGCACCGACTTTCACAAATATTTCGTTTTCATTAGAGTTAAAAGATGGCGTTTACATAGTTTCTAAGTTATTCGGTAAGAAGAAGCACTGCGGGCCCAAGTGTGTTGCCGTTCGAATAGTTTGATGCAGTCTTCACTATGAAAACCACGAGAAGTGTAAAATTATGAAGACTACGTCAAGTGTACTTGACTCTTCGGATACAGCCCAAGAGAGTAAAAAATACTCCATTTTATTACTAAAACATTCTTTCCGCATATTATGTACCCGAATCATATTGTTAATTTTATTGTAATTATTAACTAATATTGTTAACTCTT
The DNA here is from genome assembly GCA_902141385.1 of Timema californicum. Lineage (NCBI taxonomy): Eukaryota > Metazoa > Arthropoda > Insecta > Phasmatodea > Timematidae > Timema > Timema californicum. The sequence goes on along the minus strand of CABFOW010004765.1, from coordinate 43,307 downwards.
TTACTAGATAGACTTTGTTTATAATATATTAATAGAGTAAATACTAGCGCATAGTGCTTTTACTTGGGAAACAAGGTGCAAGTCTTTGGGCATAATTGATTTGTTTGGTTGGCTAATTATAAATAAAAATGATGTCAACACAACTGTTTATTTAGTTGGCGGTCTGGTTAAATATCTTAATTAATGTAAGCTTGATAAGTATGCTGAATATTTGTTCTTTGATCAAACTAATCAAATTTATTTATAAAAAGTAAAGATACGAACTATTGTATTCAAATCCTTTCTTAGAGACTTATCGTATTCAAAATATTTACTATAGTAGGTAGACCATTATGCTGTCCAAAAATGACACATTTAATTTTCCTTCCATAGTTAGTTGTACCTTTTAGGCGTCTGTGTTTGTGTTACCAGGCCTATTTATTATTCAAGCTCTATTTATACAGTGTATATTCCGATTGTTTTGATTTTGTTAATTTCTTGTTATTAATCTGAAATCCTTCTCTAAGCTTAATTTATAGGTTACTGTATAGCTTATATGGTGCTAGCGATCTTGACTGACGTGATTAACTCTGACCTATGAGATAAATATTAAGCTCTAATCTTTGTTGGGTGCAGTAAGGTATTTTTCTATGTAGTGGTTTTTACATTGATTTTTCCATCCCCTGTACAGAAGAATGTTGTTTACTTCTTTAAACTTCACCTCCATCCTTGAAACATGAATCAGCAATAATATGGGAAACTCTAAAAATGATTAATTGTCAGTGGTTCTAAAAGGGTAAATAGTTTTATTACCGTCAACTGGGGCTACTTTGCAACATTTAAAAAAATGCTTTCTTGCCTTTTCTCCACCTTTTATCCTGCAATTATGAAGTTAATTCCAGGAGTGTAGTTTAACTAGTACTATTCAATGGTGGTAGGCCCTATTAAAAAAAGTGTGATTACTTTTTTTTTAAATTAGTAAGGTGGTGTTCATAGATTCCCCACGTTGGGGCTACTCTGTGACACTGTACCAAATTTAATGTAAGGGTAGGATAACTACTTGCAGAGTACATGCATTTGAACAGTTTCGTGCAAATTTTGTTGCTCTATAATTAAAACTGTTGACAGTATAGACAATGTTTAAAATATGTGTTACAGAATTTTTGAACTTTACAGTGGGCTCTTATGAAACCTGCAACACAGTCAAATAAACCAATAAATATTCAAAATAATATAAAATATGCACATAACTTAACAAGCAATAGTAAAAAAAAANCCCCCCCCCCCTGCCCCTCCCCCCCTTTTTGTGTCGAAGTCAGGACTTGTAGCTCCAAAACCAAGGATCGCGACTCCACTGCTGTAGCTTGCTCATCTAGGTATTTTACTGCATATTTAGCCCATAAACACGTTTTTTAAATATTAACAGTCCTCTTCTGTCCAATTGAGGCTCTTCTAGTGAGGTTATTATTTCACTAAATGAGACTTCTTGGTCATCATCTGGAATTTCAGGCCACTTAAAAGCTCTTTAAACATCAGCTAGCTTTCACAGGTAACATAGCTCACACGTATTTGGTCTTTGTTTTACAGATATCAGGCCTACAAAATGCTTGACTCTAACCTTTTTTATATAACATACAATGGCCCAAGCCCCTCTTTGAATCTTAGTGGGTAATTTGTTAACAATATATTCTTCCATCGAAGAAACTAGCTCGAAGAAATCATCAGGACTTTTGTCAGAGGTGAAACTCTCATGCTCTGAGTCAGAATCTACCCCAAGTGTTATTACTGGTATTTTTTTCCAACTTTTTTCTTTGGTTTGGCAAGTATGCACTGTGACACTAGTTACAGGTTCAACATATTTACACTTACTTTTACTTCCTGATGTGTGTGTTGAAGGTCGTAATTCTTTTAAATACTCAATCATAATGCCTGACAAATTAAGAGAAAGCTAGGGGTCAACTTTGGGAAGCTTACATAATACTTTGTCCAGGTTTTATGTTCTGATACCAGTTGTTTCAAAAACCTCGACAAATTGTCAGAACTAGAGTTGGAGCCATTTTATTAATTACACGGTTAAGTAGCATTGGGAATTGGTCCTAATGAAGATTTGTCACACTTTTCTCTTCACACAACTTCCACGTTGTTAACGCTCCACACCATCCTCTCTTCATAGGGCCAAATAGTCCCACATCAAGTGAGTGCTATTTTTTGGTAGACATACAATACGAATATCATTTTCTTCACATTTCTGAACTACTTCTGGGCAAAAGAAAGAGCTTTTAAAGTGGTCTCCTATTGACATTTTTGGACCAGTGCACTTTTTGCTCCCTGGCAAAACAATTGTATGAAACCACTCACTGAAAGTGTGTTCATTAAGCCAACAACTTTGGGTTGAATTGTATCTGGCATTTATTGGGCCATTGTTAATCCAGGTATTCCACATCTTTTGTGCCATGTACACAATATATACCGGCAGGCTTTCCTCGCTGTCACTTATGCAAAACATCACAGAGAAAGATGTATTTGTGAAATTTATTATCTTTTCAGGTATTTTCATCATACGCCTGAAGATCATTTGCTTTGATTTTGGGTCATCACAAAGATGGTTTTCTTCATAGTTAAGAACATTTCCAACAGGAATCTCTTCATTTTTTTTGCCAAGGTTTTGAAAATACTTTGCTATGATCTCAGGAGAAACAGCAGCTCGACTCTTCTTTATGTTGGTGCACATTTTTGCAGAAAAATCTTTGTTACAAGAAATGAAAGATCACACCCAATCATCACCTGGCATTGTACCACCTTTGAAACACTTGATGGTCCTGCCTACAGAGTTAAGATATGCCTGTATTATACACTTTATTTGTAAGGCATCAAATGAAAACCCCCAGTCTGCCACTGTTGCAAAATTTTCTGCAAAAATTTGTTCCTTCTCATCGGTAAAGACCATAGGGTTTCCAGCTTTTAATGTTAACTTTGTCTCATCTTCAAGTGGTGTAAAGGTAGACTTGTCAGAAAGTGGCATTTTGCAATTTTTTTACATAGTGCTCCTAATTATATTTTATACTCCTTTGCAGCTGCACGCATACTTAACTTTTTTTTCTTTTACATCTATAAGATTTGGATGGACATCTCGAGGTTTTGCAAATTTCTCTTCCAAGTAGTTCCATGTATTATCACCTCACTAGTGGTGCACTGCTGTAATTATGGCAGTCACCATACAAACCCACTCACCCACTCTATTTTGCCCCCCTTTCAGAGTGTCCTTACATTCCAAAGGAACCCTCCCACCCCCAACCCCAATCCTTTCAACTTTGTTGCTTGCTACTCAACAAAAGACAAGATATCACCGTTATTCTCTCCAAGGAGTGATGCCGGGTTTTGAGCCGCAATCTCGGGGTCTTGTATAATGATATCAAAAGTTAAAGGACGAGGGCTAGAATCACTGTCAAAGTATAATTTTTCTGAGTTACCTTAAGGAATCATTATTTACAGTATATTGTGACATTTGTATTTAGTTTATCAATTACTGTGGGAACAGGCCTATATAAAATATATTTTCTTTCCTATATTTAAAAAAATATAACCATTTCTTTTTTTTTTTCAGTGACATAGTGTTAATGGTCACTACTTAAGCTAATTATTTAATAATATATAATAATATTTTAGCACCGCGTCTTACTACCCGTTCGGGTTATACGCTTTAAGTACTAATTACGCTAATGGACTAGGAATTGGGAAGGTTGAATTAGAGGAAGTGAACCAGCATTTGCGTGGAGGGGGAGTGGAAAACCATTTAGGAAAAACCACCCCCAGTTCACTCGACCGAGATTCGAACTTCGATCTCCTCGTCCTCAGCAGTCGAGCTCAACACAACAAGCGCGTTAGCCAACTACGCCACCGAGGCGGGTCTAATTATTTAAATACTTGGTATAAGGAGGTTAGAATTAAAATAAGTGCACCACAATTTGTTTGTACAGAAGACAGAAAAACCAAAGTGAAAAATATACTTTGTTTTAAGTGATAGCCTGATAAAAAAAAATTGATATATCTTTAAAAAAATGATTGAGTTAGAAAAAAGGTGGCCAAAGTGGGTGAAAAATTGCAATTTTTTAAAAATTTATCTCAATTAAATATAATTTACATACTGTACGCCTACTTCAATTCACAAATAGGTCCTACTGTTAACTTTTTTCGATCACCATACTAACAAGAACATTGTATTCTATGATCTAAAAAAAATCAGAATCAATTAAAGCTTGCTAAACCACGTTTCCATTTAAAATCATTAACTTATTATTATAACCCATCCAAAACCAAGTATTTTCTTTTTTATTGCCAAATTCATAACACTGGCTATTAACAGCTTAATCTGATTGGGTAGAGATGAGGAAGATAGCTAAGAGGATGTGAACCTGCATTTACATGAAGTAAAGATGGGAAAACCAAAATGATAAATCACTTGTGAGAAACCGTTAAAGGTATGTGTGTGTGTATATATATACACACACACATTAAAGGACGAGGGCTAGAATATATATATATACACACACACACACACATTTAATGGGAAAATCATCAACAGTTTACACAGATGAGATTCAAACTTCGACCTCCCCATCAATGGTGATCAAACCAACAGCTGTGGGTAACTAAACTTTCTAAACTAATATTTACACCTTGGAGTGAAATTATTGTGATCATAAAAAATTCGATATTGAGATAAATGTCGACATTTTCTAGCCCCCTGAAACAAAAAAAGTTGTTGCCGCAATGCCGTCTGACTGTTTGTACCTTAGTTTGGGCTAGAACCAAAACCATTTTACCGTTTGGGCTAAAACTTTGTATCTGGGGTTTACATAAGGCCTCCCCCCTTCCTCCTCAGTTTTTGGAATTGGATATCTAATCCTAAATTTTTAAAGGCAAAAAGAGAATAAATCTATTTTCTCAAAATTTTCTCTCACGAGTTTAATTAAATTAGATATCTAAACACAGTTTATCATTATAAACAATATAGACATTCTCATTTTCTCATGAACATGACTTTGAGGATACCCTACATAGGGGAGATTTTCAAATTTTCATCATTTCTCCCAACTATTTGAAACTCGTAATAACTTATAATTTTAAAGTTATAGTACTCTTAAATGTAAACATCTTTTATTTGCAATATATTTTTATAAAACCAATAAGTTTTGAGCTATAAACAAATATATATATATTAATCAGGGGTGTAGTGGAGTGGGAACGCAGGGGATCACTGTTCTGGCACTGCTTTTCGTGGAAAAATATTCAAAATATTTGTTTGGTAAAGTTTTATACTTTGCATTTCCAAGTTAACTAATTGATTTTATATCAATATTATGTTAAAACTTTTTTTCATACTATTAATCATGTAATTATGATAAAATTTACAGTGCTCTATGCGAATTCCTGGAATTTTAGGGGAAGTGCGTTAAGTAAGTTTCTGCCTTAGTGCTCATTAAAAGATGCTCCAAATAGCTTCTAGAGGCACTCATGTTTGTGCAAGCCTTTCGCCTATGGCGGTTGGGGGTCCCAAAACCCCACTTAAACTTTGGGATTGCTACAACCTTGTGTTCTAGCACTGCTAAATTTACAACTACACCACAACTTTCCCCAAGCAAGGAAGCATGACGCAACAGTCCAAAGGGCATGCTAATAGGGAGTTACAGCCTGCAAAAAAAAAATCATTAGTACATGATTTTAACAGGGTTTAGGAAACTAAACAAAATTCAAATGTACTTAAAAAAACTACTATTCAATGTAACCCCTCTATTTGTAAACTTGGTGTGGTTTTTACATTTTTTTACTCTTAGTAAGTTTATTTAAGATATTTTAAATGCAAACCTGATATTTTTATAACCCCAGATATATGGGCTACTGTTTAGTGTATTTGAAATAAGTTACAAAATTATAGGTTATGCCTGAGATATGAAAGTTTGGAATTTTTTTAAAAAGTTATTTTAGTTCAAAGTAACACCAGTTGACGGCACTGAGAAATAAATGCACATTTTATATATTTTAATTATTTACAACCTCTTTGACAGAATATAGGAACTAGTTGAACTGTTATCGAAATACCTAAAGGAAAATTCCCGAAAAATAATTTTGTCAAACATGGTATCAAAACTGAATACTTCTTTAGCATTAAAATAATATATAAAATTACTCAACATATTTACTTGATTTGACTTATTTTTGCTTTAAGCCTTATTTACAATTACTGTAAATTTTTTTTTAGCATTGTGTCTTACTACCTGTTTGGACTATACTCCAAAAAATTACTGTAGGTATTCTATAGCTTAATGGAAATTGAGTTTTTATTATAAGAGGGAATTTGGATGGGAATATGTTGCATTGGCCGGCAGGTATTAGACCTAGACTATGGATACCTACTAAAATAAATGTATCTGGTTCAATATGACCTATGTCATAATTTACATACACTTAAATTTCCATATATTGTTATTGTGTGAGGTGTGGCCAAGAGCACAGTCCAATACTAACACAACTGTAGGTACAAGGGATTATTGATGTAATCTTGACTGCTAACTTGACAAGTACCATGCTCTGATGTTGAGCATGCATCAACTTACCCACATGTGTCTTGTACTTGCAGGTGTTGACGATGTTTGACGATAACATAGTGCTGTTTGCTACCCTAGTGATAGGAGCTGCAACTCTAGGAATCTTTGTACTCTGGGGACCAGATTTGTTTCTACCTAGGAGGAAAAGAGGTAAGTTGACAACTTACTTATGTACCTAGCTTTGGTGAAGATGCCGCTGTGGGGCTCTCTAGTCTAGTGCCAGCTTCAGTAACTCTTAAGCATGTGCAATAGTAGATTACTGTATACTAAAGAAATAATATCAAGAAGCTGAGTTGTATAAAGTGGAGATGGGGTACTATGTTTCATATGGTAGTAGCCCTACTTGCAGGGTTGTGGAGATGGTACGCCAAGATTTTTACTCTATCTCCAACTCCTTTCTTTTTCTACTGTTTGACTCAAACTCCTTTATAAATGATTAAAGTATATTAATTATTAATAAAAAAATTACTACAGTAAAATGTTTCAATTCAGATTACTTCATGTGAAGCTTCTTTGACATTGTAAATTGGCTGTAAAGAATAAAAAAAGTATAAAATTAATATGATATTGTTACCATATATTGTTATAGTATTTTAAGTTTTCAATTTTAAACCAGAGCCGGTATATTTTTACCGACTCCTACTCTACCCAAAATTGTTTCAGACTCTAGACTCCCTACCCCTGAGTACTTGTACAGTAAGTGTATTTTTATATTTCCCCAGGTCAGGTGGTTGGATTGGTGAACCTGGGTCACACCTGTTTTCTCAACACATTGCTGCAAGCTCTTGCGTCCTGCCCCCAGTACATAGACTGGCTGCAGCATAACAACAAGGGTGGAAACCTCACTACTTCACTGCATCATGTTCTACAAAGTACATACACTGACTCATTCATCCTACATCATCCTACATTAGATTTGTTGAAGCTGAGCTATCCTTGATTATAATTCTAGTTGGAGAAATCTGGCTGTGACATAACTAAGGATATTGACTCTTTACTGTCCTTAAAGGATCGCAATGTTTGACCCAACTCAGAGACGAGGTCAGGAAAAACACCAACTATATATACCTCAAATTTTACAAATCTTATAAGAAGATTCTAATTTAACAATTTTACACTTTATCATTTTTGAATGAATTCATATCAAATTGAATACAGTACAATTTTTAACGACATTTATAATAGAGATTAATATAAGGACAGCTATTTCAATGTCAACTATTGTGTAGTTTACATTTTAACTTTGGTTTGATTGTTGCAAAGTAAGGTCATCCTATAATCTTAACTTACACTTCAAGTGGCAGTGACTTAAGGGCATTTCGGTCACCAAACTAAACTTCAGGCTGCCACAATAGTTTTTTATTCACTTTATCTTTAAACATTATTTGATAGATTTGTATGTACCTACTAATTCATTGTATGACCTGACAAAAATATTTATATTTTAATATATATAGACATACTTTAATAGAGAAATAGGCTAATTTCAAAACTGGCAGCAATAATCTCAATTAGCCTTGCCTTTATTTTGAACATTTCATTAGTCACGTCCTGTGTCACTTGTATTCATGTTTTTATTGAAAAAGTATTGAAGTACACAATAATTACTTAATTTAAAATGATATCAAGACAACCAAGCTTTATAAGTTGATACTTTGTGACCAACTCTGTGTTTACATCTTATTGCCATTTCAAAAATAAACCACTTTATACATTCTCATATATTTATATGTTTGTGTATTTTATCAAACATTTGAGCTGTATTTGTTGCCAACTTAAGATATTTCTTATTAAACTTCAGACTAACTAACATCTACTAAGAATCAATTGAAACACTCACCTACACTAACCTGAAGTTTTAACTAGAGGCTACTGTAAATCCCAACTTAGTTAATTAATACTTTAACCTAATATAATAACATCAGTCCCACTTCGATGTCTACATGACTTAAAGTGCTGCTCTTGCAATATACTAGACTGCAGAAGACGGTGAGATCAAGGTTTGATCTCCATTGGATGTAGTGAGTGGTTTAATACTCTCCCTTTACGCAAACCTGGGCACACTTCCTTTAAGTTCAACCTTCCTAATTCCAAACACATTAGTGTAATAGTACATATGCATATTACTCAATTGAGTAGTAAGACACGGGGCTAAAAAATCAGTCTTAAGCAGATTAATAACCTGTGCAATATATTATAATTTTAATCACACTAAATATAATGCATATTATATCACACTGGACACATTAAGGCATCTTTATGTCAGTAACCTTTTAATAAAGCTACTCCCTTTGTGTTAAATAAGATATAATAATAGGTCTTGACATCTTATCTCAGTTAACAGCGCATCTACCTATTAAGCAATGAGTCCAGGGTTAAACTCCTGACATGGCTGAAATTGTGGCTTCCACTTTGACAGTGATGTATTAATAATAACCGAAAGACTGGATTATATGTATGTTCTAGAATTAAGTTAGTTTGTAAGTTGTCTACCAATATAATCATTTGGTTCAGATAGCACATGTTAAAATTCACCAAAATAAAAAAAATACTGATGAGGGAATAGGCCTCAGTCCTACTTTTGTATCTAGTTGATAAATGTTTTACAAATTTTTAAGTACCCTTATTGTTTATTGGCAGACACTAGTAATAACACTGATATATTTACGGACATAATAATCATTTGAGTCGTGTCCTAAATCCAATATTAAGTAGAAACTTCAAATGATAGAACTGTATTTCTGCGCCATTTCTACACACACTGTGGACAACAAACATTGTAAGGGGGTGCTTGGTGTTGTGTGTTCAGTTGTAAATGGCAGTGACAAAGATGCTGAGGACCCTTTCACCCCCAGTCACTTGATTCGAGTCTTGTCGAAGCATGGCTGGGTCATATCGTCAGGCCAGCAAGATGCGCACGAGTTGTTCCAAGTGATAATGGAGACACTAGAAGAGGAGATGCAAGAGGGCAGCACTGAGGTTAGTGGACACTTCGTCTACCACCTTGTCTGAATTAGGTTGGCGCGGGAAGTAAACAAGGAACACAAGTAAGGGAGTAGCTCTTGACTTTGTGGCTCTGGCCCCCAATACCTGTGCATCCTTTAAACAGATTTAATTTTATATTTACTAAAAAAAATTGTATTAACATTAAGATTGGACTCAAAGCTTTTAACAGTTTCATTTAAATAATCTATTTTCATTGTCTTTGGGTGTGTCTTTAATGATCATTAGCTAATTATATACAAATTACATTTGGCTATAAAACTAAATTCGTGTAACAGCTGACAGTATGTATATATTTTCAATTAATATTCGATTAATGTTTTGTAACCAATAATATTCATGAGCCCCACATCTCTTTTAACATATAAATTCAGGAAAAGGGGTTGTGCGATTGTTCCTTTCACCTATCAACCTAGATAATAAAGGTAAATAATAACACATGGACTTGTGTGATTATGTATGTTAGGAACAAGCCAGTTAGAGAAATTATTAGTGCATCTTTAGAAGGGTAGCTGTAAATGCCACCTAGCAGACATCTTGTATGGAATTGCTTGAATCCAAGTCTTATCTATTAATTGTAAAGGGGGATTATATTTTATCAAAAAGAAAATTTAAACCACAAGCCCTGCTCTGGCTAAGAGCTACAAATCACTAAATAAGTCCCACTATTAAGGCTGTTCAAGAGCATTTTGATTATTTTTTTAACAGTCTCTTTTTTTTTTGTTGGAAAACCATTTGTACTTTCTTGATTAGACGCTTTTATTCCAAAGTAAACATTTTTGAGGACATTATATAATATTTAAATTGCTCTATAAAAATAATACCATATTTATTTAAGTTATAAAAATTTATTAGGAAAACTGCAACAAAAATATTCAAATAAATGTATTTAAAACTGTTTTTTGTCAACAAAGTTTTTAAGTAAAGTCTTCAGCCATGTTTATTTTAGAACAAAAGTCATCAAGAGATAACAAAATGATTTAACAAAAATAAAATGTTGGAACTCATTTTAAATGCACTTGAACATCCTTAATGAAAATGGTTAGCAAGAATGTTTTACACAAACCGTTTTATATTGTTTCACTTAAAAAAGAAATGTAATGCTAACATGTTATTCTTCTTGATGCAACAAAATGTATGAGGGGTTTGAGGAAAATATTTTATCAGCTGCCTTCTTTGACACCAAACTTGAAACAAGTGGAGCTCGGTCACCAGAATGCAAGTAGTTAACTTCTATCAAAAGGTCCTAGACATGTTAATGAGCCTGAAAAACCAAACAAAAAAAACCTCCATTACATCTTGGTTGCTATATCTTAATCATTTCATCATTTTGGAGAAGGCAACTATGCAGAAATATTCCACAACTCACCATTTCTTTCCATTTATTTTCCCTTTTAATTCAGTTCCACCTTCCTCTTAAGTTTCATTGGCCTCTCTAATCATATATTCCATTCACGGTAGGAATTACTCTCTGAAAGGTCTTTTTTCCAACCAATATCCTACTATATAATAGATTTCTGGTAGGGAAAAAGGCCTTTCAGAAGTCAATTCCTACGGTGAATGGAATATATCTTATTATCTCTTCCGTGAACTTCCTTTTAACTTAAATTCTTCTACTAATTTCCAAACGTTCTTGAGCATCTCCTCTCTTTCATTTATTACTTAGTTCGTGTTAGAATTATACTCTCTTGCAGTTTGTGTACGCTGGCCCATTTTCTAATTTCTCTTTGATTCTCTCATATTGTTTTCAAATACTGCCTCTTAAAACTCCTTTCCTGCCTTATACATTCTTATCTCATTCTATTTTTCATGGTCCATCTCTTGACTCCTAACATCTTTTGCTGGAAAAGGGGGCCAGACGACTTAAAAGCTACTACAATGTTTTGTGATTTAAATGTGTAAATGTGTTATTATCTTGTCCTTAAATTGAACTGTTAACAGATGTTGTTACCTAATGTGCTTTTATAACTCAAAATTATAAAATTTGATTAGTTCCTGTGCATGTTACACATTAATCTTGGTTTTCTTTAAACCTAAATTATAACATTTATAACATCTGGGGATAAGCCCTTCAAACTTATCTCAAATACTTAAGGATATTTGATATTTTTTTTATTTTAAATGTTAACACTTAGTTCTATTTATTAGAGCTGTGTCAATGCCAATCACCAATACAATCATTGTCCAATTTTGGCACAATTGGTTAAGTCGATAACTGGCCGCCCACCCACAGATTGTTTACACTTATAAATTTGTTTGCACTCTTGTGTGAAAGTACTGAATACTCTATTATTATGCTGGTAGTGGCATACAAGTCTGATTCATTGTATCTTTGTATCTTTTGTTTAGCCTGGAAAGTAGCAAGCTTACCTGGCATTATTCTATTATGGTATAGCTAATGATATATTTCTTTAAGGAAAACCTCTTTTTGCTTTTTGAGATAATTGTATTATTTTGGAAGAAAGTACAGGAAAGGTGGATAGAAACATATTAAAGGGAACAAACACAATATGGCTTTTAAAATGAAAAGAAAAACACATTTCACACTTGTTACATTGCTGGTATAACTTATAAGATAGGGTCATATTGTAATCTGTCAACAAAAAATCAGATACCTTCAGAGTGAATGGAGTGTACTTTTTCTTGACAGAAGTTATAGTACTCAGCTCTTCTTGTAGTCCAAGACTACCTTCTGTTCTGTGAACCATGGTTGTCCCAAAATCAGTGGCTCTCAGAGGTCATCAGACACCAGGAACGTGATGTTGATTTCTAGCTTTTGCATGGTTAGGGGTAAAGCTATCTGGCCTTGGATGGCAAGGTCACTCCCAACTTTGGTCAGGTGGATGGGTGTGGGGAAGAGAATTAAATTCTTCAGATTTTTAGGAGTAAGGTGTTGGTATTGGATGAAATTAGCAGTAGCCCCGGTATCTAATAGGGCTAGTAGAATACCATGAGAAGTTTCACACATAACTCTGGGGAGTGGTCGAGACAACACTGTTTATTACATTTGGTGGCCCTGGTTCCTGTCTCCCATAGGCGGGACCCTGTTGTACTCTGGCTTGGTCATTTCTCGATCTTTCCATCTCTCGCTGGCGTTGGCTTAGCACTGGGCAGTCACTGTGAAAATAGTACTCTGAACAGTGGTAACATCTTGGAAGTCACGGTTCAGATGTGGTTGCTGGGGTCTTGATAGGATGTGTCGTTGTTGTTGCAGGATATTTGGCCAGATCTCGTTCTACAGATATGGCTCTAGTGATCAGTTCTTCCAACTATTGTGGGTGTGGGACTCGAAGAAAAGGTCTTAGTCCCGGTCAAACTAATTCAATTACCATAAGGATTCTCTCCTTTGAGGAGGCAGTAGGGGCCAAGCGTTGATACAGTCATATCTTGTGTCGAAGGAATATCTCGACTGGCTTGGTCTGATTTTGTTCCTTCCCATATAGTTCCGGGTGGAGATAGGCTATGGGGGTTGTACTTGCAAAGTGGTGTGTTAGTCGTTGTTTGAATTCTTCCCAAGTCTTTAAATATTCCCCATAAAGTTTCCACCACTGGGCGGCAGTGTCCTTGAGTTGCCATTGGGTGGTATGTACCCATTTTAGCGAGTCACTCGAGCGATTTTGAGTTGGAGCTCACAGTGTTGAGTGAAGTTAGTAGGGTCTTCATGTCCTCAATCATGAAAGTCTGATAGGATTGGTAGGAGGTAGGGGCTGGATTTGGACATTGGTAGTTGGCATTCAGGTGGGGTGGAATGGTGGTGGAGGAGGTGGACTGCTGGCATGGTGGACATTGGAAGAAGAGGCCACTGAGGTCTCTAAGCTCATCTTTCCAACCTAGCCACTGGTAATGGTAGTATTGTTGACAGTTCTCGCGCAGATAATCTCTAGGCCACCCTTGCTGGCACAGGTTAACCCTGGGCAATAACGTATTTCCACCAGTGATTCAACGCAGGTAGTGCACCATTAGGCTGGTTCGTTGTTGTTACGTGAATCGTCTTCCAACCCAGTGCATAAGTGATAATAGGGATTTTGGCAGGAGGTGCAGTTTACATAGTATTGTCCCCCTCCTGGAGTACACAATGGGTTGGTACACTTTTGATTTCTGGTTATAACCATCTTATCTTATTTGGCGAGGTTGTCTTGTCTTCTTTGCTGAGGTTATTTGGACACTACTGGGTTTTGTTCACCCCCGGAAGTGTTGTGTGGTGTTCTGGGGTCATGTAGTTGGACCGTTGGACATCTGTCCAGTGTCTTGAGTCGCCCCACATTTAGGCACAAGAACTGTTATCCCTCGCTGCGGCTTCAGGGGTAACTGGTTGATCTTACGATGACGGTGACGTTGTGTTCAGACACATGTGGGTAGGGGTAGGAAAAAGGTCGGCGAGAATTTTGGCAATGTTAGTCGCGGTGGAACATGTGAAATTCCTGAGGTGGGGTGGTAGTTGTGCTGGTCCTGGCCTCGTAAGTTGCGGTGCGAAGTAGGGTGATTGTCCCGGCAATGTGAGTCTCAGTGGAACGTGAGGAAGTCCCAGCAATATGAGTCGCAGTGTGGAGAGAGAGGGTTAAAACAATATTGCTCTTTTGTAACATAAGACAGTTTAATAACTTTTTCAAACAGGTGGTGCACCTCGGTTGGGTAGCCACTCTCCGACCCGGTTCTGACCGAGGAACCACCATGTTAGATACCCTCCACTGCTGTATGGCCTTGTCCAATGGGAGGAAAGGGAGCTTCCCATTGGCGCGGGAAAACGGGAGCGATAGAGGCCACCAAGTGAGCCAATAGAAAGAGGAGTTCTCAAGGGCACTGAGTACAGTGGGTAACTTGTCATGGATGGCTTAGAGAACGTGGACTGTGGGGCGGTCCAGGCAATAAAGAGGGTGGGTGGCATGGCCTGAGCTACTGTGGAGGAAAGATACAAGAGCCGACTAAACAGTGAGGCACAGCAAAGTAAAGAGCAAGGAGAGGTGAGGAGAAGGGTAAGGGGTAGTTTTATGCTTTGTGGACAGGCAGGAGTAACTTTTCATACTCATATGATTAAGTAAACACTAATAGTTATCAATTTTATACTTTTAAGATAACATTTGTAAAAAAGCCTTCAATTGAGAAGATAGTGAAATAAATGAGGGCTGGGATTTTGCTGATCATTTGTTGCCGATTACCGATGCCAATCATTTGGTTTTCTTTGCTTACAGTATTACAAAATGTAATATGCATAACAACACACATATAATCTTTGATTACAAACAATTTATCTATTTATTAAATTTTTAATAAAAATATTAATAAACATCGTAAAATAATAATCATAATAAAAAACTTAGATACATAAGAGCATAATTATTAAGGCTTATTCTGGCAGGAGGTTATCTCACATTTGTACATTTCCTGGAAAGTCAAAAGTGTTGGATTGCCTTCAACACACACGTTGTTGAATGTTGGAAGCCATGCTGGATGCATGTGTGGTGGAGTAGCTGGTTAGACGAGGTGACGATATAACATGTGATCTGGCAGCTCACCCCTGCCGGATGGTCGATCGCGGGTCTCTGGGTAGTTTCGTGAGTCCCATTATCACGCGTGCTTTATCGTCACGGGGATTACCTCATACTTATGTAGTAGTTTAGCATCTGAATAAAGTGATAAATATATCTTATTGGACTAACTCGCTAGCCTCATTCCCCATGAACCATCCATCCCAACCTCTACCGCTCGGGGTCCATCCCAACCATGTAACCCCCTAGGGTGCCCGTTAGTGTAGTAGTTAGGGTTGGTTACCGGGCACCTAAAATAAATAGGGACGTTATAGATATGCAGTGGAAATTCTTTGTAAAAGTAAAAGTAGGAAGTTTTTTTTTTACATAAATTCAAAATGCTCAGTAAGTATAAAATCACTAATAATATATAATAATTCTTTAAAACCTGCACAAAACTATTCAAAGGCTAAGAGTTTGCTTATTTGTTTTCATCTTTTGCATGTAGAATAGCTAACATTTATTATTATTATTAATATTATTAGTATTATTATTATTTATTTATTTAAATAATACACTTAAACTAAACAATAGAGATAAATGACAAAATAAATATTTTATTCAAAGTAATTAAATTTAGTTATCAGTTAATATTTAAAAATAAGTAATTAAGGTGAAAAATTATTTGGGCAGTCCATTATTCATAAACTAGTGTGTGTTTTTTTGTGTTTTTTTTTGTGTGTGTGTTTATACCCCATAAATCCACTCTCTTATTATGTCACACATTCTCTTTCTCTAAGGCAAGTCTTAGTATCGAGTATTATTGACCAAGAGAGAGTTTGAATTTTGTAGCAATACTTCTTACTAGCAGTTTGAGTTGTACGATTATGTACTAATTACTCTAATGTGTTAGGAATGAGGAAGGATGAATTTATAGAAATTGTACCTGCATTTTATGGAGGGAAAGTGGAAAAGCATTCAGGGAAAACTACCCTCAGTACACTTGACTGGGATTAAACCCCAATCTCTTCGTCATGAGCAGTCTAATCTATTGTGAAAGTGTCACCTTAGACCATGCAACCACAAAAGTGAGCAGAGTTTATTATTATTATAAAATTGTGGCTGGTATAGAGCTAATATAACAGCTGGCAGTTTAATTTATGTTAGTTTATTTTAATTCATGTAAACCTACATGTACTTAAAATCAACAAAAAATACCACATTTAATTTTATCCTTAGCTAGATTGGTGCTTATTTTAACTAGGCCTAACATTTCCACCACATACCTATCTAACTTTTAGAAAACATTCTAAAAATTGGTAAGTTAGAAGTATATAAGATAAGACAAACAACAAACCATATTCATTTTCTAACAAATAATATTGCAGTTCAAATTGTTGTATTTGAACGTGGATGTTTCTATATGTATATTTTGTAGAGGTGAGCAAGAAATGGTCACATACTTAAAGTCCATGAACCCCAAGTTGGAATGTGCTTGTGTAGTAAAAGAAGTGTTGCACTTTTTAGGAGCAAAAACATGTATCTTGAGTTTTATTCTTGTCACAGTCTTGTTGAGTGACTTGTTGAAAGTTACCAGGGAACCAGCTCGGGCTGTTTTCTAATTGTGCCTATGTAGGTAGAGAGAATGTTAAGGGTTCAGGGCTAACACTCATATAGGTTGGGGAAATAGCTCATGGGACTGTAATATGGGACAAAGGTTTGTTCAAAGTGTTTATACCTAATTCTTGTACGACTTGTAAATATTATTTTACAGTCCATACTCATTTTATAATAGAAGTCTAAAGAAAAAAAATCACTGCCAAATAGCATCTTTTGCGAACTTGCCATTCATCGCCTTTCCTGGGTTTGGACTGGAAAACATCACTAGTTCAAACCCATGCAGTGACAGTATTAAATTTGTGTTTTTCTAATTTGTTTAATGTTACTTTAACTGTGTATAGTATTCTAAATCATATGAAGCTATGACAGTCCTAGCAAGCCAGTAGGGGAAAATATATGGCTTGAATAAAAGATTGACCCAGATCATAGGGTGGAAATGGTAATGGATGTAAAGTAAAGTATTGTATTCTAATTCAAAAATTATCCAACCCTTTAAAAAAAATCATTTTACATTAATAGTTAACTGCTCTTTTTTCTTATAATTCTGTGATCCAATAAATCACAACTGTTCTTTTCAAGTCTTAACTTATCTTATACCTAGTTAAACTTATCTTCTTAAAAATAACCTACAAAACATGAAGTATGTATGTAAGAGTATATAGGCCTAGATAAAATTGTACTCAATCATCCGTATCTTTGAAATTTACATGACCTAGTTTTTTGGCCAACTCTTCTGATTTGGTTTTTAGCATATGGCCGTTCACATGCACACCTCATTTAGTTACAATGGGAAATCATTGATTTAAAGCATCCTTATGTCTGGATATTTTCTTTTTGCCTCTTTCGTTTATGAGAGGTTTAAATAAAACCACGCGCAATGTCCACTACTCTCTAAGTTTTTATTGTTGCTGTAACATTTGTGAAATTGTAGATTTCAGTACCTTAATTATCTCCGCTAGCTGATGATGACTGATGTTAGGAAGTTGACTTTTTTATCTTCTCAGGAATAGCGATATTTTCATAGAGTGTCAAATCTTTATGTGTCATTTTGACAGGATCGGTAAATGTACTGAAAAAACTAACCCGGTGCACTGTTTCTTACAGTTTTTAATTTATGTTAATCCACACAATTAACTATTATACATGAAGCTTAACTTAGTGTTCTCTTAAACAATTGTATACCACAAGCATAATGTCAAACAGAATATGATTACCACGACACAGAACAAACAACACAGCCACGCTAAAGCACTATTTCAACTCTCCTTACTCAGCTGCTGCTTGCAAAATATCCATGTTACCAGCACGCTATCAACATGACCTTCACTGCCACCCCACAGAACAAACGCAATACACAGCATGACTTTACAATAACAAACTCAGCTGCAGCCTGCAGAATATTTATGCTACAAGCTTGTGAGCCTTCATTGCCTTCACTGCCCCAATTAAGCGGAGAGTTGGAAAAAACTCAAGGTAAATACTTGATTTGTTTCTGTTCTTAGAGTTTTGTCCCAAATAAATGGCTGCCCCAATTAAGCGGAATCCACTGTAATAATTTTTTAATAACAACACATTATTAGGTTTTTAGCACCACGTCTTACTACCCATTTGGGTTATATACCTATGTACCAATTTACACTATTGAATTAGGAATAATACTATGGAGGACAAGGGTTCTAAGTAAGTAAGCTCTTTTGAAATAGGTGCACGCTATTTAGTTTGGTCAAAGAAGGTGTTACCGAGCCAAGATTTGATATTGTTTCGGTCATAAACATTTGTAACCAGCCTTGATACTAGGACTACAAAAACGCTCTGGTAATAAACAGCAATATCAGATTGATCGCGTAAACACGCCTATTGTCAATTTATCACCAAGTGTTGACCTTGAAATGTACCCTTAAGCAGTATATCTGTCTCACTTGCAAGTCACCAAGTATGAGTCACCACAAACTATATTTTAAAACATTTTTATCTCCCTGAACAAAAAACCTCTCACTTCTCCCCATTCTCCTTTTCACTTTCCTTACCATATAAAAACAACAGTACAAACGACCATGTGTCTTCCACCCAGCTTAAAACTGACGAGTCACCACTACCTCACTTCTCATAATCAGACTCAAAATGCCGAGATCAGCATAATTGGTTGCTGCTTATGATGATGATCGGATTGGCAATACACATCAGCCCAACCCTAAAGTAAATCTCTGGAGGGTAGATTTCAAGGTCAACACTATGTGGGAAACATTTCTCTGTAGAAAGTGTTGAATAAGGAGAGGATAGATATTAGGGGGGAGATGCGCTCAATACTAGATTATGAATACTCAACTGCTTAAGTATTTTTTCACCTTAGTACTTGATTACATTTAGTTATTAGTTAATATTTATAGAATAACTAAAAAGTAAGTTTTGTGATTTATTATTACGATTTTATTTTCAGTAAATTATTTAAAATATAAACAGTAAAAATTGTTTGCTGCTTATGATTTCAAAGATTCATAAATTATATATATATATTTCACCTTAAAAATCATTTGTATTCATTGAATAACCACGGTAGCTGGCACACTCTTGAACATTACTATACAAATTACTAAATCCAAGTAACCTTGATATAAAAAATCAACTTATACTCACGATTAAGCATTTTTGATTTGTAGCAAGAGGCTTGCATCACTCATCTACCTGCTTACCCCAACCCCTTATTTTTCAAATCATTTCCACATAATATTCTAGGTTTTTGATTTTAAACATTGTTTTTATTCTAAACTAAATATCATAAGAGCAGTGGCCCCTATTATGATTTTAAATTTTAATTAATAAATTAGAGGATTCAACCTATCTAATAATATTACTTTTATGATTGTTATATTAATAATGTACTACTATGATGAAAATTGTTGGTTAGGAATGTTCCCTGTCAGATGTCCTGGAAAACTGTCCTGAAGGGGTGGATGCTCATTCAAAGAAAAGGAGACTTGAGGACTATCCTGAAGTTGAGGAGGTCCTTTCGAAAGCCACAGGACCGCAGACAGAAGATTGTCCCAGAGTGTTGGAAATTCATTCGGATACTACAGGATTAAGAACTTCGTCCTTATTTCACACAAAAGTGTTCTGTTCAACTTCCAATTTTGAGATGAGACGGCGCTTGGCATCATCCAGTGTACCTCCATCGCCCTTCCAGGGATTGCTGACCAGCCAACTCGTATGCACTCAATGTGGATACAAGGTGAGTGTCACACTCTTATTACTTGGGGGAGCAGTCCTCTGTCTACTCAATGGAAACAAAAACAACTTCACACAGATAGAAAGTTGTGGATAATTCAGTGGTTTGAGCATTGGTATACTAAGTCAAAGGTCACGGGTTTGATTCCCTTGTCCAGGTGTCTTTTCCAATTTAAAGAATTTAAAGCTTTCAATTTTTCTTGTCTGTCTTATTTCATTAGTGTAAGTGCTAGTAGCTTAAACTATATAAGCCACACTAGAATGTGTACTAATAGAATTGAAAATCATATTTTGGGAACAACCACCTCCAGTTTGGGATTGAACCTTGGCCTTGTGAGTAAGTTTCACTCACACTGGTGCATGCCTTACTGCCATTTTACACATAAATATGTTGGTGTTCAGATTACATATGAAAAATAATCATGTACTACAGGTTTTATATACAACCTGTGGTGCTTTATTAGTAAAACTTAGACAGAGATTTAAACTTTTAACCTTGAATTTTATTTTCCATGAGCTTTGTCAACTCAACAATTAGATGAACATCCATGATAATTTGTTATTTCTCTTTACTATCCACTAGAACTGTGATTTGGTAATAAAATGATTGTTGACTTCTATTAAATCAGACTGCAGTAAATCAAATGAGCATATGAATTTAAATGAAAATCTGAATAACTCACATTAGCGCAACATTAATTTTGGCTTATTTCGCACTTTAAAATTTTTGAATAAATAAAATAATGGACTACCCTATATTGTTGTGTTAGTCAGCAGTGCATTACGATAAATTTGACAGCCTGCCTCTGAGTCTTCCAGCCGGCTTGATGACCTTGAAACCCACTTCATTGGTTTATCTTCTGGAAAGTTTTGTGGCTACAGAGCTAGTAAGAGGGGTCAAATGTGAAGGATGTAAAGAACCTCACTCGTCCGTACTCAAGTCACTAAATTTTGGCAAGGTATATAGCAATTACTGTCGATATTTTGAAAGAATTACGCCAAGCCATCTACACAGTCACACTTCTAACCTTTTCTCCCCCAGTAAAGTTACTTGATTAAATTCTGATTAAATTTAACGAGGCCTATTTATTACATTTGTCTGTGAAAACTCACAAACTTGACTTTTTTTAGGATATCTTTCCAACTTTAATTTGTCTTGATAAAATGTTTTAACAACTAGAATCTCTGATAAATATACATTTGTTACCTAAAATAAATATATATTTTCATTATTTGCTTTTCTGTATTGAGCTATTAATTTAACATGTCTACAATATGAAATAATTGAATGCAATAACAACTTGATTTATCATATTTGAACAAAATATTTTAAGCATTAAATGGTCTCTGAAGTTAAATAATACAATAATACAATAATTATTTTAACTTGATTCATCTTTTAGAATATGTGTGGTATTCAATTTGACTTTTTCTCAAGTAAAAAAGGTTGAATTCCCACAGCTATAGTTTATGAGTTTACTGTAGTTATATATAAAATATGTTATCGCTTCTTTCCTTTATTTCATTGTGGAGACAAATATTACTTTCTTTTATGCTTTTTCCCACTTGATAAAGCAGATGCCAACCAGTGAAAAGTATACTGACTGATAGGGTATGTCGTCAACTCTAGGGTGATAGGTCAAGTAAACAAAGAACTAGTAGAGGCTGTGAGAGGTGTGTGTTTACAAAGACTAACTTATATAGCTATAAGAAGCAAGTTTATTTAGAGAATTGCATATGGTTTTCAAAAGCCAAAGGTAAATGAAAGGTTTAAATGATTTTTGGAACTTCAATGTTTACTTGTACTAAGTTGAATGAATTGTTTTAGTATTTATTAATCTGTATAGGCAATATTTCTTCTTTCTCCATTACAAATGAGTGATGGTACTTTCTAATTTCTTCTCATTTAAATTTATCTTCACCAATTTCCTTAATACCTTTGTTTTGTTGGAGGAATCATCTCAAACTCATTGCGACTAGTAATTTATCTAAACTTCTTATCATGACAATGACAGCATTACTGTTTATATTAGTGCCGGGTTGATCTTTGATGTCTAGAAACTTTAATGATCCATACATTCTGATTCGGGTGGGTGTTGTTTTGCAGCTTCCACAGTGCCTCTGTTTCCACATTTCAAGAACCACTTGGCAAGACAGTGGCCACGCTTACAAAAGACACGATTTAATAGAGTTTCCTCAACTGCTATGTATGGAGCCTTATCTTTATCCTCACTGCAGGGGTGAACAGGTGACAAAACAAATAATTTTAAAAATGAGGTGGCCTAATATCTATGTAATTTTATAATAAAGGAAATTGATAAAACTAAAGAAAAAAGAAAAATAAACTACTAAAAGTAAATTTGATTAAGAAAGCCCACCTAGGAAAAGAGGAAAATGTGGGAAGAATCCAATGCACAAAGGTGACATCTTCTTCCTTTCTTCTGTCTTCTATAGTAGAAGTAGTCACACACACATTTTAACACAAATATAATATTCTCTTGTTCTTTGTGTTTGATAAAGGCAACAATGCCGGAATATTATTCTATTTGTGTTATAATTTGTTTTAAAATGTGTGTGTGACTACTTCTACTATAGAAGACAGAAGGAAAGAAGATGATGTCACCTTTGTGCATTGGATTCTTTCCACATTTTTCCTCTTTCCCTAGGTGGGCTTTTTTCATCAAATTTACTCTTAGTAGTTTATCTTTTTCTTTAGTTTTATCAATTTCCTTTATTATAAAAAACAAACATTTTGTGATAGCTCTTCAAGCATTAAGAAGACTTGTGATCTTTGTTAATAAGATGCCATATTAAGGTGTGCTATAAGGGAGCATGAGTAATTTTACTGTTTTTATAGAATTACATTTTTTTGGCCAAAATAAATCAAATATTTCTCCAGTAGCAACAAAGAGTTTAGTTTTCTGCACATGCTAATATCAACAGATCTTGAATATCTTACAAGGGTGTCCGGGAATGTTGTCAAAACATTATAAATAAAGAAAAAAAGTTTTGACAAAATTCTAGGACACCTTTGACATTCAAGATCTGTTGATTTTAGCATGTGCAGAAAACTGAACTCTATATTGCTACTGGAGAAATATTTGATTAATTTTTGCCAACAAATTTATATTCTATAAAAATTGAAAAATACTTGCACTCCCCTCTGCCGCACCTTAAAATAAATATTTCAGAAGTACTTTAGCTAAGGAAAAACTTATTTTAGTTTTGATTAGAGATGTGTCAAATTTGCTTTTTCATATGGAATCATTTTGTCTGAAATCTGTGAATTTGAATCTTAGAAACTACACTTAGTGTAAGAAGCTAACATTCCTGCAAAAGTATTTTTCCCCTCTCAATTCTGATTGTATTCACAGCAACTCGGCTTAGTATATAGTGGTTAAGGTAAATGTAAGTACCTAAATGTGTTTTTTTACTAAATGGCACCTAATTCACTTGGTGTGTAAAGGTGCCCTAATTATATTCAATTAAGTGGTAAATTAATTATCTGGTTACTAAATGTGTCTTAATATTATATTTTTAAGCTACAAATAAGCAGTATGTGTGATTTAAAAATATTTTAAATTTTAAACAAATAACTATAACACTTATTTAAAAAAAAATTGAATCATTAAAAGTTAAAACTCAAAGGACACATATAATTAGAGTGTGTTTGAGAAGCTTCGGGGAAGAAGGATATTACTAACATTTACAGTTCAACGTTGCTCTGATTTTTACTATTTGGCAAATAAGAGAAAAAAGTGTGAATACAACATGATGGTACAGCAATTATAAATAGATTTTAAAAAGGCTTATAATTCAGTTAAAAGAAACAAATTATATGAAATCTTATAAACGTTTGGGACACCAAAAAAACTTATCAAGCTAATTGATGTATGTTTAACTGATAAGCATGGCAGGGCATGGGTTGGATGCTACTTACCAAATATTTCCGAAATACTCGTACATAAGAGAGTGAAACAAATAGATGCACTTTCCCCTTTACTTTTTATCTAGCCTTAGAGTATACATTTAAGTTAATTCAAGAGAATAGGGAAGGGTTGATATTAGACAGTATGTACATTGTAGCTATTAGGATACACAGATGATTTAGCTTTGTTGAACAATAGTAGGGAAGCTGTAGAGTTTTAGAAGTGAACGCTGAAAACACAAAGTATATGATTACACAGAAAACACATATTGGGGACAATAATTATTTAGAGATTACTGCTTTGACAGGATCAATGTGTTTAAATATTTAGAAAAAATTTTAACTAACAATAACAACATTAGAGTGGAAATTGATAAAAAAATACATTCAGGCAATGCATGCTATTACTCAGTAAGTTGTTGACATCTAGCCTGCTATCAAGGTATGTAAACTCAGAATATACAAAACACTAGTTTTACCAGTTGTTCTCTATGGTTGTTAAACATAGTTTCTTAACTAAGATGATGAAAACAAGTTGGTTAGTAAGATATTTTATCTGAAAAGGAATGAGGCTACTGGGGAGTGTAGGAGGTTACATAACAATAAGTTATATAACCTATACTTAGAGCCTCGTAAAAATGGTGAGACGCGATAAAGCGAAAAGTGCAATACAAAGATGTAATCAAGTACTTTTTCCTTTGAGAGTTTTTAGATATGATTTCTAATATTTTTGAAAAGTGAAATAAAACGAACTTGTCTTGTTACACGAAATCCTCCTATAAAACAAAATAACACCACTTTTACAACAACAATTTTTTTTTTTAAATAAACAAGAAATTAAGCAGAAATTTTTACCATGCTGTAATTTGATTAGTATTTTGTTGTAGTGTAAGCTAACTGTAAGCTACAACATTATGAAAATGCAGACAAACTTGACAAATTATTTTAAAGCAGATATTTAAGTTTTCAATAATAAATTTTAATTTTGTAGACATTGTCTCAATATGTAAATAATACTTAAACACCTCTGATAACATGTAATTTTGAATAAACACGAAATAACACCAAAAAGTGAGATTTAAAAATAAGACAATTTTTACGGTGCTCTACCTATACTCATCACAAGACAAGTAAGAATAATCAAATCTCGTAGATTACGGTGGACAGGACATGCAGCGCTAATGAGAAAATCTAAAATCGTGTTCAGGGTACTGATTGGCAAACCTATTATGGGACTGGATAGACTAGATAGACTGGATAGACTAGATATAAATAAATACCTCAATATAAAGATAGGTGGCTTACTTTTATAAGTGTGGCAATTAACTTTCGAGTTCCTAACGCCATAGAATAATTTAGTAATGTTGCTCTGAGTGACATTGGCATGTGAATAGTTTTCTAAATTGTAAAATATAAATGTAACTCACAGAAATCACCGTTTTTCTTAGGCCATAGTTCAATATGGAGTAGATAATTGAGGGGAGTTATTTCTCAAATACAATATAAAAAGTTAAAACTAATTTTTTTTGTACATCACATCACATTACAGTATATTTAAAACAGTAATATTAATTTTTAACTTCATGGGTAGAAAATGCATGGACAAAAAAATTACTTTTGGAAATCATAAGTTAAGAGAAATAATCAAAGATATAATAAAATTACCTAATGGTGGGTCAATTAAGAGTGATATAGACTTAAATAACTTAAGGTAGTAATTCTAAATGTGTTATTAATACAAGTTAAATGGAAGATAGAACTTACAACTCTTACCAGAAAAATGCAGGCTTCAACATTCATAATTAAAACACATGACACGTTTTTTTCTAATAAGTGTGTAGGCCTTGTGCTTCTATCCTCCTTTTAATGTTTATTAAAGACAACAACTTGGTGCCCTTTTTTCCTTATTTGAAATTGAGATTTGGTTTTGACACATCTCTAACTAAAAGTGTTGGCCCTAAAATTTGTAAATGTTTTCATGACAACGTGTGATGTCATGTTTCAGCAATCAATGTTCCCGTTGAAGAAGCCTCAACAGGAGCCAGTATTCTCTACATCTCTAAGGTCAGTCCTCTTAACTCAACACTATATATTATTTCTGATCTGACCAAGAGTGCTAGGGTGCAATGATGTAATCACAATCTCTCACACAAAGAGGCTACAAAATATTACTGTTGAATTTCTGACTAGAGACTTATTTTACCAGCCAGGATTGTTTATTTTTTATTTCAATAAATCGATTCCACTGACTAATAGTGCTACTGTTGCATATTAAAATAAAAAATGTATATTTATTTAATGTACAGTGAAACGTTGTGAGATGTGTGTTTGTATACAGACTGAAGCACTGGTACCAGTTGGTGGCTGTAGTGGTCCATATTGGAGATGCTCACAGCGGTCACTTCGCCACATATAGGAGGGTCACCTCAAAACTTAGCTCCAGGTTAGTGGCTCTCCAACTGAGATACTTACAATTAGTACATGTTAGTTGTTATGCATATTGTTGCACACTATCTTTGAACTCATTTTCATGGAAATTTTACATTCATTTCACATTAAAGTTTTTTTCTCCTATTACATATTATGCATAAGAGACCTGCTATGGAAAGGATACTTGCCCTTGAAGTTTAATGAAGTGCTATTGAGGGCATTCTTTGTATCCATAGTTATAGAATAAAAAAAGGGCACATAATGGAACCAATGTTTCAATATCTCTAAGTCGGAGATTAGATATCCTTCAAAATGGGAGTACATCGTAATAAAAGGGGTGCAAGCCTATCAAAATGGGGGGAGCGGCAGTCTTTATTAAAATGGTGCATCTTAAGCTACTGAAATCACAAGTTTTTAATAAATGTTTGAAAAAAGTACACTTTGCAAAAACATTTTATAGTAAATAAAATGATAGAATATTAGGAAAATGGTAGAGCACAAATGAGGAAGATGCTATAATAGCATCGAAATATTAGAGTGTGTGTAAATATGTGTAAGTGTTTTTAATTTTATTTGTGCTCTACCATTCTCCTAATATTCTATAATTTTATTTATTACAAAAAGTTTTTAATATAGTTACTTGTAAAATCATATTTTACACAATTTTCCATTTTGTCCACAACCAAACAATATTTTATTTCACAAAATTAGTCTTATCCTCAAACCACAAGTTATTCTTTCTCCATTGGGGTATGGACTATGTCCATAGCTGCCAAAGATATGACTGACAAATAAATAAATACTACACTGTTGCTAGAGGGTCCTGATTGACAATACATTTATTGAATGGGGGCTCTTAACAAGCATAACCAACAAATATTGGGGTACAATACTTTTTATAAAGGGCCACCACCACCCTCATGCGAGATTCTGACACAATTTCTTTTCTCATAGCACTCATGAGGGCCAAGAGCACCCTCCAGGAGTCCCACAGAGCACAAGTCCAAAATTCGGAGCCCTAACAAACCCTCCCAAACCTAAAATCACACCTGCACTGAACTGACAAAAATGAGTGATAGTAAGAATGCTACTCAACAATTTTAAAAAAAAAACAGCCATCAGTATGTGTTGATTTAAGCTATGAGTCAATTTTAAATAGCAAATATTATGAAAATTAAACTAGGCTAGCAAACTTCATTGTTACCTTGTAGCATTAGCTACAAAACAAGGAAAATGAAGATGTGGCATGATCTACTTACCCATTGTACCTTCCAAAGAATTGCAAATCATTTCCACAATTTAACAACACATCCGATCAAGACCGCGACGTGTAAAGAACTGACTGAGCCAACCGCTAGAGGTCACGGAGTGATAGAACATTCCAAATTGTTTGAGAAGAGACGTGATTCCAGTTCTAGAATGCTCTCGATCAATTGAGCTCGTTCTCAGAGCTTCATGATCATGTGTTTTGTCATGTATACCCCCTCCCTCGTGACCCAATTATGTTCCTCTCCTTCCCTTTTCTCTGGGTCTAAGCGTGTATAATGCCTATATGTGGCCGTTACTGGCACACTTGGATTTAACTCTTGGATTTGACTATTGGTAGAGGAGAACGTAGCCTTGGCTGTGCATATTAAAAATGTAAGGAACCTTTAATGTTTCGGCTTAGATCATTTTAAATGTGTAACTAGAATTTAAATTTGATTATGATAAGGTTTTTCAAAGGCTATAATAATGAACACTAACATATCGATGGTTAGGTATTGCTTTACGAATTATCTTTGATCGTGGAGATGGATAGAAAAATAATTCTGTGGTAAGATAGGATATTTAATTCATTGTGCTTAATAATTCTACTTTTTGTAAATCTCTACCAATAATGATATATTATGGTAGATATTAACTTAGTATTGAAATATCAGAAAATAGTATTGCGAGTAGTCTTGACTTTTTTTTTATTATTTATTCGTGGAGGATGTTTAGTCTGTTTTAGTAATGACGGAAGATAGATGCGTCAATATCTCTTGCAGTTGTTAAGAATCCATTCAGATTCATTTTCTATCTGTATCTATTTGCGATACTTTCAAATATCAATTACTCTCATGATTATATTTAACTTAGCAGATCATTCTAGTAATTTTGTTGATAAGGTTGTGTTCTTGGAGAAGATGAGTTTAATTATTTTTGGACTATATAATATTCTTTTGTGACTAGGTTATATGAGGACCTCAGACTTGTTAAATTCAATAACTTTTAAAGTAAATTTACTGATGTTAATGAAGAACATAATTTTGAAATGACCTTTTATATTAACTTTTACATACAAATATATAACCTATTCTTAAAATACCTCTATCTTATTATTTATTGTACCATCATAAATTGATTTCATGTCTTAAGAGTACCCTTAGCAGGGTGTCTACTGGGTCACAAAAAAGTCACTAATTGAAAAAGAAAAAAAAAAGTCACGAATTTTCAATATTTTTGTCATAAAGTCACGAAAATAATTTGTTTGAATTTCCCGCACATCGTAACAACGTGAATGCTTCAAAGATAGCACTATCCACTCACTACACGTGATGGCACGCGCCAGTAGGAAGTTGCCTGATTGTTTTGTTTGTGATTCCAACGACAAGGTTAACTTTCGCCATCTTGTATTAAATATTAATTTGGCGTGCTACTTGTCTCGTGGGGGGTGTGAGTACATTATGCCGTGTGTGTGTCTACAAATAATGGTTTTCGAGTGAATGAATTGGAATTCAGGTTTTGTAGATGATACGGGAAAATACCAGGACATTTTCTACACAAACCGGGCGTTCACCTGTCTTGTGGATCTGGATCTGTTGGCTGCAATTATCAATTTTTTACGCTTTCAGTGATCCAACTGCAATTTGAAGGTGGTGTAAAATGTATATTATAATTTCAAATTAATGTTGGCAGCAAATAGCAATGGTTTTCGCAGTGAAATATGGCTTATTTTTCTATAAAATATAAAATAATATTAATAGTGTTAATATTTAATCCCTGATGTAATTCATTTAATTTTAAAGACCATTCATTCAAAACAGTTAAAATTTACCAATTTTTAAAATGATTTTCGTTGTCTAATGGGCACATAAAATATTAGGCCTAAATGATTTTTTAATCGTGTGTTGTGAAAAAAATCCATAATTTTTTTTGGGGGGGGGCATTCAAAGATTGTATGTGTGAAGTTTAGGCTAATCTGTTAAGAGATGCCTGGTAAATGTTTGTTCAAAGAGTTTTGGCTGACTGTTGAAGAAAATAAATACTCAAAGTGGTTGTGCCCTGTTGAAGATGACCAGTATAAGGTTTATTGT
Source organism: Timema californicum (assembly GCA_902141385.1). Taxonomy (NCBI): domain Eukaryota; kingdom Metazoa; phylum Arthropoda; class Insecta; order Phasmatodea; family Timematidae; genus Timema; species Timema californicum. The sequence continues at coordinate 13,717 of CABFOW010004765.1, read as the reverse complement.
ACATTTTGTAAATCGAAATTTGATATAAGCCACAGTGGGTTGAATGGAGTGAAAATTCATGGAAAAGGTAAGAAGCATTTGGAACTAGCATCTGCCCTACTCCAAGGTGTTTTTTATTATTATATCTAGGCCCGATGTACAATATAATGTTTGATCGTTTACCGAAGGAATTTTGTTTGCACCGCGTCTTACTGACCGTTTGGGCTGTACGCCCCTAAAGGTATTTTGTGGTCAAAAAAGTCACGAATTTTTGTTCCTCTAACTGAGTAGACACCCTGCTTAGGTTATTTATTTATTTATGTTTGAGTTGCTATGAGGTTTATAAGATGAGGGCACAAAGGACGACTGTCTGGTAACTGTTTCCTCAACTGGGTGAGTTGCATCTGTCTGAGTAACAGTAGTCTGGTCTAAGGTTTTACTCTCACAGTAGACTAGACTGCTGATAACGAGGAGATCGAGGTTCAAATCTCAGTCAGGTGTACTGAAGGTGGATTTTCCAAAATGGTTTTTCACCTTCCCTATATGCAAATGTTGGTTCTCTTACTTTAAGTATAGACTTCCTCATCCCTAAAACCATTAGCATGATTACACAAGCATATTATACAAACAAGTAGTAAGATGCGGGACTAAAAAAAAAATTTTTAATTCCAACAGAACATTTAGTTTCTGTAGCAAGTGTCCATGATGTGCTATGTTTTCAGCTGGTGGTACACTTCAGATGGGAATGTGCGCAAGTGCTCTGTCATGGAAGTAATGCAATCCAGCGCCTACATGCTCTTCTACACCAGGACTAGTCTTACAAGTCAATCAATCTTAGCCGCCAACTGCGTGTATTAGTCTGTCTGTGACAAAATAATCTACTCAACAATTAATCTGAATAAGCAAATACCCACAACTAGGGACACATTTTCAACTGAATAAATATATCACAGTCAGACAAAAAAAGCTAATTTGGAAAAATAAAAGGGTTTTCCATCTATGCAGAAAAATAGGAACGTGTAAAATTGTCTCTTTTTTTTATACATATTAGATTTATATTTTCTGATGAAAACAGGAACTAGAATCCTAAACATCAAGACCGTAAGTTTATGAATTCCTAACTTTGTGAAGAAAGTGGTAAAAATATGTATTTTTATTAAAACTATTTGTTTCTTCTTAAAGAATACTATCTGTTTTGGTGTTTTTTTACCACCCAACAACTAAATATAGGATGCAATTTTAACTTCCCACAAGTCTATTTAGAATAAAACTCACATTTTTGTTTGAGGATACTTAGTTAAAAAGTCATACTTCCAAATGTAATAAATTTTCCCCAGTACTAGGGAAAGGGCTATAGAAAGGAGTGTGGAAACTTTAGGGTAATAACCTTAAGGTCATAAATAGTGAATATAATGGAAAAAAGAATCGGGGAGAAGGTAGAAAGAAAAATGCAAATAAACAATATGGTTTCAGAACCTGATAACAGTTGACCCCATTTTTCTAATAGTACAAATAACAGTGAAACAGTGGAAAAAATATAGTGATACCTTCATAGGTTTGGAAAAGGTATAAAACAATGTACACAGAAGTTATGAAAAGATATGTTGAAAAATGAAATATATAAAACTTAAATAAAATCTGTGAAAGTCATGTATGAAAAGTGCTCTAGTTGTGTGAAGATGCAAGTGGCAAAAACAAAATGGTTTAAAAAATTATATTACACAACTATATTTACAAACGCCCCTGAGATCTGGTAAATGACAAAGAGGGACAAGAGTAGAATACACATGGTTGAAATGCAATGACAAAGAGGGACGAGAGTAGAATCCACTTGGTTTAAATGCAATGACAAAGAGGGACAAGAGTAGAATCCAGGAGGTTTGGATGCAATGACAAAGAAGGACAAGAGTTGAATCCAGGAGGTTTGGATGCAATGACAAAGAAGGACGAGAGTAGAATCTAAGTGGTTGATATGCATTGACAAAGAGGGACGAGAGTATAATCTGTGTGTTTGAGATGCAATGACAAAGAGGGACGAGAGTAGAATCTATGTGGTTGTGATGCAATGACAAAGAGGGACGAGAGTAGAATCAACATGGTTGAGATGCAATGACAAAGAGGGACAAGAGTAGAATCCACGTGGTTGTGATGCAATGACAAAGAGGGACGAGAGTAGAATCAACATGGTTGAGATGCAATGACAAAGAGGGACAAGAGTAGAATCCACGTGGTTGTGATGCAATGACAAAGAGGGACGAGAGTAGAATCAACATGGTTGAGATGCAATGACAAAGAGGGACAAGAGTAGAATCCACGTGGTTGAGATGCAATGACAAAGAGGGACGAGAGTAGAATCCACGTGGTTGAGATTCAATGACAAAGAGGGACGAGAGTAGAATCCAGGTGGTTGAGATGCAATGACAAAGAGGGACAAGAGTAGAATCCACGTGGTTGAGATGTGACGACAAAGAGGAACGAGAGTAGAATCAACATGGATGAGATGCATTGACAAAGAGGTACGAGAGTAGAATCCAGGTGGTTGTGATGTGACGACAAAGAGGAACGAGAGTAGAATCAACATGGATGAGATGCATTGACAAAGAGGTACGAGAGTAGAATCCAGGTGGTTGTGATGCAATGACAAAGAGGTACGAGAGTAGAATCCAGGTGGTTGAGATGCAATGACAAAGAGGGACGAGAGTAGAATCCACTTGGTTGAGATGCAATGACAAAGAGGGATGAAAGTAGAATACATGTGGTTGTGATTCAATGACAAAGAGGGACGAGAGTAGAATCCAGATGGTTGAGATTCAATGACAAAGAGGGATGAAAGTAGAATACATGTGGTTGTGATTCAATGACAAAGAGGGACGAGAGTAGAATCCAGATGGTTGAGATTCAATGACAAAGAGGGATGAAAGTAGAATACATGTGGTTGTGATTCAATGACAAAGAGGGACGAGAGTAGAATCCAGATGGTTGAGATTCAATGACAAAGAGGGATGAAAGTAGAATACATGTGGTTGTGATTCAATGACAAAGAGGGACGAGAGTAGAATCCAGATGGTTGAGATTCAATGACAAAGAGGGATGAAAGTAGAATACATGTGGTTGTGATTCAATGACAAAGAGGGACGAGAGTAGAATCCAGATGGTTGAGATTCAATGACAAAGAGGGATGAAAGTAGAATACATGTGGTTGTGATTCAATGACAAAGAGGGACGAGAGTAGAATCCAGATGGTTGAGATTCAATGACAAAGAGGGATGAAAGTAGAATACATGTGGTTGTGATTCAATGACAAAGAGGGACGAGAGTAGAATCCAGATGGTTGAGATGCAATGACAAAGAGGGATGAAAGTAGAATACATGTGGTTGTGATTCAATGACAAAGAGGGACGAGAGTAGAATCTAGATGGTTGAGATTCAATGACAAAGAGGGATGAGAGTAGAATACATGTGGTTGAGATGCAATGACAAAGAGGGACGAGAGTTGAATCCACTTGGCCAAGATAAAATTCCTACGAAGTATTTTAGGAAAGACAAAAAGCGACAGTGTTAGAAATGAGTACATAAGGAAAGGTATTGGCAGAGGGGGTACTGAATGAGAAAATTAACAATAATAAACTCAGATTGTTTTGACATGTTAAAATGATGGAAGATGAAAGCATAATTAAAAAGAAATTCCAGGGTAAGTATCAGACTGAGGTGGTTAGAGTCTATTAAGAACAGTGTGTGTAAAGGAAATTTGGATTGAAACAGGATGGTGGAGTAAGAGTGGTGGAGAAAGAATAGTAGGTGGAGCTATACCATTAAAACTCCGACCTGGCAGAAACTGGATAAGGGAAATGAAGAATAAGAAGAAGAATGTAGAATAACTTGATATTCTGCATGAAAATCACTTATCAATGCAAATAGTTGTAAAAAACCAAGGTTTTAATTACTTTAACTTTAATTTTAACTTTAACTACTTTCTAGCTACTACAAATTGCTGTGGCCGAGCATATTCATTGTTAATGTTTAATTTTGATCATTTATTTAATATATATATATATTCCAAATAGTATCTTATTTTATTTATATAAATTAATATTAAAAAAGTATATTTACATTATAAAGACTCCAAGGTTTTACTAATAACACATTGACCCGTATTGTTGGTTGCATGCTCACTATTGCAACTCTTGTTCTAGATTATATTACTTTTAAGATAGAGGTTGAGCTTTGAATCTCAACCAAGTTGACTGAGGTGATTTTTCTTAAATAATTTCCCACTCTACCTCCACACATGTGGATACATTTACTCTCACATTAGTTCATTCTATGCCTTATTCCATCAGTATAATAAATGTAACTTGAACAGAAACTAGGACACTGTGAAAAAACACATTGCTAAATACAGTCCATCAAAGTGGAATTGCAGTATCAAGGTAGGTTTAGAAAATACAAACCTATTTGGTTGTGGTTGATATAGTGGAGTTTCTTAACTAACTAACTTTTTTGTAAGAATCGTTCACATTGTGATATCAACATGAAATCTGGCATATTGGTACAGATTTTTATGATAGTAAATAAAATTAAATATGGTGCCAGCCTGTATCGTATATTTTCAGATGCCACCTTGGAAAAATAGTGCCCAAATGTTGCTTTTTGCAATTATCTTGAAAATCAATCATTATATCTTAATTTTCGTCATCATAAAGGTTAATAAGAACACAATTATCTATAAAAATCCTTACACTTTTTTTGATAACTTTAAAAATTTGCATGCAACAACACATCCAATGATTGATATGGAACACTACCAGTTGAGTTTGCTAAATTATGCTCACTATATTTGTATGATAAATCCTATATATTACTTAATCAGTTCAAAACTAAGAAAGGAATTACTATTTATATTATTAATTAAAATAATAGTATTATATATCAAAAGCTACAACAGGCCTGTCAAATAGGTAGTGGAAAATATATGGCTTGAATAAAAAATTGATCCAAGCCATGGGCTGGAAACAGTAATGGATTTAAACTTTAAAGTATTATATTATATCACATTATATTGCAATACCTTGTACCTACGACAAAGAATGCATTAAGGTCATTTACAAAAAAAATAATGTATAGACAAGAACCAATCACTGTCAGCTTCATAACACTGTACATGGGTCATTCCGTGTCAAATCACACTTTATTACACAATTTTACCTGAACATCTCAGACTAGGGTAAAATTTGGTATATGGATACTAAGAAAAATGCCAGTTTTTATTTAAATATCTCAAAACTGTTTTCAAAATAGGGCTATGTAAAGTTTTCAAAAAATGGCCAAAAACGCACTGCTGGTTTATTTTCTAATCGTTATAGCAGTTCTCCGAATTAAGCTAGAGAGGTGGGACTGGTGTCATTTTACTCAAATTTCTACGCCCTTTCCAATAACATACATTGTCATCAAAATTTTGTCAAAACTAAAAATCAAAATTTCGACTTTGATTTTCTGAAAAAGTAAGGCACCAAAGATTTTTCAAAAATTGTTGTGCTTAGTTTGTACTTATGTTAAGTGATTGTCAAAATTTAAAAGTGGGAGGATAATGGGTTCATAGTTAAAATTATTTAAAATCAGGGTGGGTTTATAAATAACGTTAGCCTTTATGTAGTAAGTGAAGTACACGTTTACAATAATGTATTAATGTTCTCGAAGTCATTAAATTGATTATTTCAAGTAGTTATAACACTTACTACTTAGTTAAATATTAGAGTTGGTTGACAGCCTGTGTACTTTTCTTGGTCTCATCAGATGTTATTACATAAATCCTTCCAGTAGAAGTTGTAGAATTGACTTTGCAAATAACATCGTTTAATGATATCCACAATACATCTGGCTTCCTCGGATATGAAAATGATAGAGAAGCTCCAGCAGGATGTAGAAATGTTACTTTTAATTCATCATCTTCTTTGTTCTTCTTCAAAATATACGTCAGCCACCATTTTTGGTGATAAATAGCGGTTGGGGGAGGGGTTAGTCTCCCTAACAACTCACTGGCAAAGGCTTTTACCAATGGCTTTGGTTTTGGGCCTGAAGTTAAGGTCGCCTTCCATACCGCAACGTGCCTTGAGGGCTTCTGGCTTTCGCTTACATGATCCATCCTCCTCCCTTGCGCCTTGGAGGCCCGTGTAGTCCCTACTGCCTGTAAAGACTTGTACATCAGGCAGCCACACCAAGCCGAGGAGCGAGCTCCTGAGCAGTGCATGGACTTCAGGGAAAACCGTCTCTCCCCCGGGTACCCACACCTTGGATTCGCGTGGCAATCCTTATGAACATGACCGAACCGGAAGCAGTTTTTACATAGCACTGGACTGCCGGGAGAAATGTACTTCTCCACACCAATATAGAGTACAGCCTTGTTGTGTTCTCCGTTCTTCTGGTCCCGTTTCCGAAACTCATCTCCACAAGCTCCACCTGGATGCCGTAAGGCTTTGTCTAGGTCAGTAGTCCTTTCACCACAACCCTGACCAGTCGCTCCCATTCCAGCTCATAGGAGCTATGTTGGACTCCCAAGCCAAGCAAAGATGCCTAGAGGGTGCGGTAAGCTACCTCCAACCTGCACTTACGGTGAACTCGGTCACCCAGTTGCCTCACTGCCGCCACAGTCTCGCGAAACTTAGACAGTATGGCCCTCAACACCTTAAAGTGGTCCTCCACATCACACGAGATGATGGGATGGCTCTTCCCCTTGGCTTTACAAGCTGGTCCAGAACCACTAATACCCGATCGGAGTGAGTCATGGCTTGTGTTAACACCTTTTTTGTTCCGTCGCTTCCAACCTTGGCCCAACGCAGGAGCACCCTGGCCTGGGACACCTTTCCTCTCGCTTTCATCACCAAATATACTGCCTAAATGGTTAGGGTTATACCCTTGTAGCTTCCTGGCGTTCTTCCGAGTCTGACGATAAGTCAGCCGGGCATTTCATACCGTACGATACTCCTTGGTGGGAGGTGTCGGCGTTGACGATGGTCTTTTGGACCTTTGCGATGACGCGTGCGTCGCTGACGCATACTGCGGTCAATCATTACCAGTGAAGGATTTCTGAGCTCCCTCTGGTCAGGGCTTCGGTTGGCGCCGTTAGGCTTCCACCCATCCTGATGACGGGAGCTTTCACCGGCCTTCTTGATTTCTGGGCTGGTGGCCCTGAAAAGGGCCTCCGGTACTTTTTGGCCATCAGTGGCGCACACACGCCTCCGGTAGTTAGAAAGGTCCCGCTGGTCTTGCCCGCCCCGGCATCACTGCCGATACCTTGTAGGGGACCGGCATTAATCTCCGAGCTGGGCCCCAATGAAGCCATATTGGATGTCCCTGTAGTCCGGTCGCGCTCACCACCCCGGCAATTTGGGGGGTCACGTTGATAACCTTGTTGGCCCTTGAAAGGGACGTATTTCTGATAGCCCTGAGAAGGGCAGCAGTCTGTGGTACACTCGCCTTCAGGAATTGTAGGGGCCCTGCAGGCTTCGCTCGTGCGGTATTTGTCGGACCTAAGAAGGGTTGACTCCTCTCGCAGACTGCCGTCTGCACGCACCTCCTCGGTGATGTAGGAGTTCGTGTTGGCAGCCCTGCTAGCCCTGGAAAGGGCCAAGCTGTTTCCTGCCCTGAGAATGGCTTCGGCCCGTAGCACGCTCAACTCCGGGAATTGGAGTGGCCCCGCTGGCTTTGGCCACACCCGCAAGATTATTGTCCCTCGAGGGGGTTGCAACCGCTAAAGCATTGACCTTTGGGCTAGTGTAGGACCACTTTCCACTGGGCATGAGCTCCTTCATAACCTGAGAAGCCTTCATTTCCCGCTAATGGACACCTTTGACTCCCCTGATTATGACAGTCTGCACAAGTCTTCCATTGGTGGTGGTTCTCCCAACGCTCACTGCCACTTCTTCGTTGTTGAGGCTGGTGACTTCCCGGTAACGGGATTCTTCTTCGCCTTATTTGCTAGTCTTGACTCAACCCCGATGCCGACTCCTTTCTTCGTCTTCCTCTCCATCGCAGGCTCGCAGTAGTTATAGAAGCAGTAGATTGCTCTAGAAGCTCTCCACACGGCAAGCTATAGGAGAAGGACGCAGGACAACACCTTGCACTTTGACCCACCGGCTATGCAGTTGCAGTCGCATATGACGTTCTATAATTCCCACTGAAGGAGAGCACGAGAGCAAATTATAGCACGTACCAACCATTTGTCCACACCGAGCTATTTTCGGAATTAATAACTTACGAGTTGTCGCATTCCTCGAAGGTTCTGAAACAAGAGAAAAACATATTATTACAAATGGGGGAAAAGTATAGTAGCAAACCGAATAAGGGTTTTTAGAGCTACGTGCGGAGGCACTACTCTATGGGGGCCTGTGGGAGAGCCTCCCTCTGACCACTGGCTTACACTTTTCGATTATCCAAGTAGGGCTGGCACTAGGAATCCTGTCGTAAAAGGACTGCGCCAGCTTCCGTAAATGGTCCTTGATGATAGGCATTTTTAGATCCTGATTCAAAGTCACATTGTGAACGTACCAAGGTGCTTCCACAATGATCCTTGGACACCGGTACTGTAATGCCTGCATCCTTATTTTTTACGTGTCTTCTAGATGGCACCAAGTGGGACCCACATAATCAAGTATAGGTCTGAAAAACGTATTGTACAGTGTCAGACCGTTCCTCTTGCACAAGGCGCTACGCCTATTAAACAGTGGACCTAGGAATCTCAGCCTTTGATTCGCGTTGGTCACTCTTTCAGTACAGTGTAGTCTCCGGGTCAGTTTGGTGTCCAGCGTAAGTATCAGACACTTATCACTATTCACCCATCTGATTTTCCCTCCGAACAGCCGGAGTGGAGCTGACCTGTATTACTTTCTCTTCTTTGTGAAGAGCCCTACTGTCTCTTCTCCACGTTGATACTAATTCTCCAGGTGGTCAGCCACCTCTACAACTGTTCCAGGTACATATGGATTCGCCACTACACCAGTTACCATCACCACTACTATGCTACTAGAGCCATGTCATTGGCACAGAGTAACCACGAGCGAGCCCTGTGGCACTCCAGCCCGGATGATTCTGAGTTGGGAAGTGGCGTTCCCAAAAGTTGTAGAGAAGGCGTAATGGGATGGATAAAATAAGATCATACAACTTTAACTAGGTAGTAGGGTAGGTTCAAGAAAAGGAGTTTAAAAAGGATATCTTCGTGCCAAACACTGTTTTCACCTTGTCAATAAAGACAGTACCAGTTATCCTATTGATGTTGAAGTTCCTCGTGATCTGCTCCACGAGACGAAGAAGTTGGTGAGACATAGTGGCCCCACCCTAAAGTCGAACTGCTCGCCCACCAAGATGCCTGCCTTGTGAACATATTTGGTCAATCTCGTTAGTATAAGTCTCTTGAACAACTTGCCCAAACAGTTTCGCAAGCTGATATGTCTATAAGATGAGGCTAGGGCCAGGTCCTTACCCGGTTTATGAAAGCAGAGGGTGTTTCCGTGCTTCCATAGCTTGGGAAATTGACTCTGGAGCAAGATGGTGTCGAATGACTCCACTAAGAGGTTAATCGCATCCAAGAGCAGCTTTCTGAGAACCGCGTTACTGATACCGTCCGGTCTGGGATTGTTGTCTAATCTTAGAGTGACTAAAGCCCGCAACATTCCTGTCGCCTCCGTGGGTTAATATTCATCTAAGGGTCTGTGTGAAACCCCACTGATGACCTGAGCCACGTGCACAATGTGAACTGGGTCTGATGGGTCGTCAGTCGGTACGAATTGCACCTCAGCTTGAGCATCGCTCATATTCTGGTTGTAGTTGGCTACCCCGTTCCGTCCTATAATAGGTGGCCTTGGTGTGGGTATCTGTATTAAGTTCCTCGTCATCCACCACAGGGACCTGCCCTGTACGCACAGGCTCTCTAATCTCTATCTTGTCCTCCCATACACTGTTATGGTATTCTTGGATCATCTCGTGAACCACATGGACTTTGCGGCTTCAGTTGATCTTGTACACCGGGTCCCTCGAGGTTTGCCAAGCCTTCCTCAGCCGATTTTTCTCCCTGACATGCCTGAGGATAGAATTAGTTAAATAAACCTGTGGCGACCTCTCGCGCACTCTCTTGATGAAGGAATTTCTGGGCTCCACACCGCGATCAATATCTGCTGTTATTTGAAAGGTAGGGGCAGTGGGGGTGGTCTCAACCTCTCTCTCAACATACACGTGAACCTGTTCTCGTCATTACACCTATGGTCGGTTTTTTGGGGGGTCTATGAGGGATACTTCGCTTCCCAGGTTCACAAGAATGGGATTGTGATCCAAGTCCAGCTCATCTAGAGACTTCAGCATCATTCACCGTCTGATCCCTTTGATGACAATGAATTAGAGGATGTCTGGGAAACTAAGAGGCTTGTGAGAGAAGTGGGTGGGGTTGGGAGGGCTAGATGCAACCAGGCCGTCTTGATCTATGAAGCCACGGAGTAATTCGCCTTGAGCGTTGATAATCCTGGAGCCATACCAAGGATGCTTAGCGTTGAAGTCACCACTGATTAAAACAGGCTTGGTACCTCGAAGCAAAACAACCTTGTTCGCTCCAGTTGCACGATTGAACCGGTGGTAGGGTTGGAAGTAGATGGGGATGAAACGCACTGGGCTGGAAAAGGTCACCAGCTGGATATCCGTTGCTTCCATGTGTTGGAGGGGAGGAAGCACCGTCCTTTCAATCTAAGCCTTCTTCCTCGACTTCGTTGGCGTTCCAGAGTGCGACCGTGAGCTCCTTCAGCCCTGGTGGTCCTTTATTCGGGTATGCTGCCATGAGAAACTAGGTAGACGATGAGAGGTTCCATAACCAGATGGCCACAGCTACTTCTCCGGGATTCTGGGACCTTCCTTAAGAAACTCGTTGAAAAGTCCCATGGACCCAGTTCCGAAATGCCCTCGAGTAGCTATGCAATTTTTGAGCTTTGCAACTTCATCGTCGGGAGAGATTGGGTTGTGGGAGGAGTAGGTTGGAGCGGTGAGAAAGGGCGGGGATGGTGAGGTGTGGCTCAGAGAAGGGTAGAGATTAGAGTGAGGATCGGTGATCGGGTTGAGAGAAGTGATCTTGAACAGCTCTTCCACCGAAAGGGAAGAACCAGGCATGGTTGGTTCGGGAAGGATGGCTTCGGCAGGTGTCTCGGTCTGGGGGTGGGGGAGGTGTTGATCTCCCTGAAAATATACTGACAAAATATGTTTACCAGTGGCTTTAGTGTTTTAGTTGGAGTCACGGTAATCTTCCGTACCGCAACGTGCCCCGAGGGTTTCTGTCCTTACCCGGTTACAGTATAGACACCATCTTAAATAAAATTTCACTTTCCGAAGGGGCTCTATCAAATTCGAGGCGTACGGCTGTTGTCCGACTAAGAATATCCAAGTTGACGAAAGCGCCAATCTAGGTCATCTTAGAAAGAGCTGATTTATTGTTTGAGTACCGAGTCACTGTCGTGACTCTTAACCTCGTGTATGATTAATTATTTAATGAATCAGATAGCCGAAGCTATCATATATGCATTTTAGTGAGGATAGCACCACTTAGATATCATATTCTGAAAATTGAAAAATGACACCTGGACACGGGAATCGAACCCGGAACCTTCGGCCTAGTACGCCAATGCTCTTACCACTGAGCTATCCAGGATTCGTCCCGTACCCATGGTGTCCTGGATAGCTCAGTGGTAAGAGCATTGGCGTACTAAGCTGAAGGTCCCGGGTTCGATTCCCGTGTCTAGGTGTCATTTTTCAATTTTCAGAATATGATATCTAAGTGGTGCTATCCTCACTAAAATGCATAGATGATAGCTTCGGCTATCTGGTTCTTTAATATATGCAATCCCGTACAATTATAATATAATTGTCAATTGGCTGCATTACATATGCCAACTACCGAGTCGTGGATGGCTGCGTTGTCTGATGGCTGTGATCTTATATAATCACATGTTTATAAGCTGACGACTTCCGCACGTCCATCAAANAGGTGTCATTTTTCAATTTTCAGAATATGATATCTAAGTGGTGCTATCCTCACTAAAATGCATAGATGATAGCTTCGGCTATCTGATTCATTAATATATGCAATCCCGTACAATTATAATATAATTGTTAATTGGCTGCATTACATATGCCAACTACCGAGTCGTGGATGGCTGCGTTGTCTGATGGCTGTGATCTTATATAATCACATGTTTATAAGCTGACGACTTCCGCACGTCCATCAAAGACTCTGCCTTAAAATATGAGTGAAGAATGACCATGGGCACGGGACGAATCCTGGATAGCTCAGTGGTAAGAGCATTGGCGTACTAAGCCGAAGGTCCCGGGCTCGATTCCCGTGTCCAGGTGTCATTTTTCAATTTTCAGAATATTAATTATTTACCTATGAAGTAAAAGCGATGAGATGAAGCTGTAAGAAAATTACAGAGGTATGAATTACACTGTGAGATGTTAATGGTGATTGTGAGTTATTGCGCTGAGTCTCGGGTAGAGGAGGGACTTTCTTTTCTTGGGATGGGGAGGGTGTGTTTAAGGTATGATGGTGGATTGTGGGTGAATTATGAGAGTCGTTTTCCAGGAAAGGAATTGGAAGGATTTAACTTTCCTTGGGATTTGGTTTGAAGTGGATAGATACATTTCCATTCCCCATCTGGGGCTGACCCCGGTGCCAGTATTATCCTCTGACTAGTAGAAAACCTAGTTGGTTATCCCAACGGCGTCCGACCGTGACTAAGGTAGTAATGGCATGAAATGTGCGAATTTTTATTGAAGGTCAGGTTAAAGATTGAATCAAGGATGGGTTAAGTGGGGTGGTGAGATCGTCGGCGGTTCTGTCGTCCCGGTGTAGTTAATTGTCAAGTATTGGTAAATTTTTATTCAACTAGGAATGTTACGTCTAGGTTTTTTATTTGTTTTTATACATTTTCTTCTAGGATTATCAACTATGGATTTTATGATTTTTTTGAATATTTTTTTTAGGATATTATAGAAATTTACATAGTTAGTATACATAAGAGCTCAACTTCGCCAGTCTCGGTCGTTTGTAGTACCTTTGTTCAGTAGGGTCGTAGCGTCCTAGGTCCCTGACCATTACGTTGATGTGCGTTTCTGTCTGCTCATACAGTGTTTTGTTGCGGTCTTTGTAGATTTCCTGTAGTTGTCTGCAGTTAGTCATTGTGTGTAATTATGTGTTTCTTGTGCGCCAGGGTGCCCCAGTGATAGTTCTGAGTATCTTGTTTTGTGTTGTTTGCAGTTTTTTTGTGTGGGTTTTAGGTCCGTAGCTCCATTCTTGACAGTTATATAATATTATTGGTTGTATCACTGATTTGTATAATATTGTTTTTGTGTGGACTGTTAGCTCCCGGCCCTTTAGTAGTGGGTATAGTTGGATGTACCTTCCTGTTGCTTTCTGATTTATATCCTCAATATGCTTCCTCCAAGTGAGTTTAGAATCTATCGTTATGCCTAAATATTTAGTTTTCATTTTTATCGGTATTTCATTTTCAAATAGTATGAGTGGTGCTGGCAGATGTTTGTTTCTACGACTTATGATTACGGCTGCGAATTTGACAGCATTGACCTTGATCGCCAGTTTTGTAGGTTAACTAAGTACATTGGCATCGCCAGACTAGCATAGTTAATGTTTTTGTTGATGGTGTATATCATAGTGTCGTATGCAAAAAGTCTAACCTTAGTTTGTGCTTGGGTT
>CABFOW010004764.1:0-43369 GCA_902141385.1 Timema californicum | reverse complement strand
AATGGAGTTATATATATATATATATATTATTATTATTATTATTATTATTTCGAGAAATTATTTTCTGAAGCTGATTCAGGTAGTATGGGCCAAGACTGGTTAGCTTACTACACTTTATATTTTAACCCATCAATATTAGGGTGCAAGGAGGAAAATAGAATAGCCCCTAGTAACCAACCAACTAACCAACCAACTTGTTAGTGCATCCAATAAGATATTGGAAAACCAAAATAGGACGTTTAATAGAATTAAACAAGCTAGTGGGCCTGATAAACGAAGACGAACAGTTTTAATATCAACTGAAGGATCCTCCCAAATATTAATCTGGGTAAAGACCATCTTAAATAATGGAACTGTCAGAAACTAAGCTGGCAGCCTTTTTATGGTTACATAAAACCTCCTACACTCACTTTAAACACATCTACTTACTCAATATTGATACATTTGTAAAGTTGACAAGAATTATTAATAATAATAATAATAATAATAATAATATTTAGCACCGCGTTTTACTACCCGTTCGGATTATACGCTTTTAAGTACTAATTATGCTAATGGATTAGAAATTGATAAGGGTGAATTAGAATAAGTGAACGCGCATTTGCGTGGAGGGAGAGTGGAAAACCATTTAGGACCCCCCGCCCGCCCCAAGTTCGCCCGACCGAGATTTGAACCTCGATCTCCCCATCCTCAGCAGTCGAACTCAACATGACTTGCGCGTTAGCCAACTACGCCACCGAGGCGGGTAAGAATTAATAGATATCTTAAGGTTGTAAATGGTTGTGCCCAAATGTATTGGGGTATCTTGTTCTAGTGAATTTAATTAATAAATGTTAACTAGTAGTTCCTCCCTCTCCTCTCCCAACACACTCAATAGGCTTGTAGTTATATAAAAACATATCGACATTATAGATCAACTTTCAAGTGGCTCTTCCTTAGAATGATTATAGCAACCCACACCCTTGAACAGTAGTGTTTATATATCTCTGAATGGTGTATATTCTGTCATCAGTGTACAAGATGGCTGAAACACAGTCGCTTGTGATAGTTCCGCCTCCACCCGCCAGGTTCACTCTCACAGAGTGGGGGCTGAACAACCGGCGAAGGTACCGCCTCGCTGATGATCAGCAGCAGCTCGCGGAAAGACTCATAGCTGAGTCGGATCGCGTCCGGGAGGTCACGGAGGAGGTCACCAAGCTCAACAAGACAGAGGTGGACAAGAAACTCCGCGAGAGGATCACCGATATCGAGTTCTTGAAGGAAGAGAACGAGAAACAAAAGACCGAATGCTGCTTGGAGGAGGAGGCGCTGAATACTTACAAGGAGAGATTGCTCGACGCGATAGAATCTTTGAAGGAGAATGCTTTGAAGCTGTGCAACAAGTGTATTATTTTGAGGTGAGGGTTTTTTGTTTGAATCTATGGAAACTTTTCCTTCAGACTCTATACTAGGCGTGCGAAGAGATATTGTTTAGACCACTGGGGGGTAAGGGGAAGACACAATGTCAAGAGAACCAAACTGTGAATGTGAATTATTAACAGACGTTTTTGCAGCCATACAGTAGCCCCGTGGCTTCTTTGGTGCTGACTGTCAACATTTAGGTATAATACCCTAATTTTGGCTCTCAGAAGCGACAGCTGCTAAACACATGTTTTTTCGGATCATATGGTTCGACGTAGGGATACATAATTTTGTCTGTTAACTTTTCAAAACTTTTAGCTGTCAGCTGTGAGCTGTCAGTCAGCACCAAAGAAGCCATAGGGCTAATGTACTAGGAATTAGGCTTGTCTCCGACAGGTGAATTTTCATATTTCTCGTGAAATATGTTCTCTGTTATTTCATACAAGGAGGTAGAGCAATTTTTCTTGTCTACAAGAGTTGTCATCTGTCGGTTCAAAGTACATTTTTATAAAAAGTAATACTTTTCTTCACTTAAAAAACAAAAATCGTTTATAAATAACGTAAAATACGTAGATAAGAAACATATTTATTTTATTAGTTGTGGATATAGATGAGAGAAGGATGAGCTTAGAAAGAAGGAACTTAGGAAGAGGGATGATTCAAATAGCAGATAGCTCGAAGGAAAAAATAAAAATTCTGGGATCTGAAGGAGCATATAGAGGACAGGGGGCATTGATGTTCTAAGTTCACTGACAAAAGGAATGGACCTGTCGTAAGATAGAACACCTAATAAAAACCGTTTATATTTATCTATGTCATTTTTTTTATCTCAAAATAATTCTATATTTTTCATGAGCCAGTGGGCCGCAAAAAAATATATTACCATGGGCCTCAAGTGGGCCACAGGCTATGTGTTGAAGACCCCTGTCTTATAAGGTTTGTGAATAATGTTTGTGCATATCCAATCCCTCCCTTTTCACGCCCATTTGGTTTCTAGTTCTCAGCGTGAATCTTAAATATTTACATCAATAAATTTAAATTTAATGTAATACATTATCTTATATTACATCCAGGACTAATACATTTTACAGTAGTTTATAAAGGCTACACCAAATTATAGTTACCATTATCAAACAAAAGATTATTGGAGGTGTATATTAACAAAACTAGCTATGTCCGCTTAAAGAAGTTTTGAGAAAATTTAAATAAGCATGTTTGAGCACATAATAGATACATGATTCTATTTTTTTGCATTAAACCCTTAAATACATTAAAGTAATGAAATTATTCAGCAATAGTATTAAATCTTTGCCAGTAAATATTAAATTATTAAAGGAATTTTAATGGATATGGAGATTTTTGACACTGATCTTTGGACATGGCCAGCTTTGTTTCCAACCCACATGGGCTGGGCAAGTTGCGAAACTAACAACTTGAGATTTTTTCACTTGAGATTAAACAACATTGAACTTTCTGAAATGTGGCCCCCTCATTATTTTTAATTCTCAATAGGGCCCTTATGGTCCAACCAGTTTGACACACCTGCTCTAACCTGTTCCTATAGTGTATCAGGTAACATGGAGTTAGGGGTTTGAATCCTGGTCGGTTATAGTGAGGCTGGTAACTGTTTAACCAGAGTGGCTTACCACTCTCCCTTCACACAAGTGTTGGTAAATTCCATCTAAAATGCATCCTTACTCATTCCTCTCTCCCTATCGTGTTGATGTAAGCGTTTAACACAAGTTACTACATACACTGACTCACTTACACAAGTAGATGGAAATATTTTTTTCTAGTGTTGGGGATAATATAATTCAAAATAAATTAAACAAGTATCTGGTGTTGCAATATTATATAAACAATCTGTTTTCCCTGAAAGGTAACATTTAAAGTATTACAGTCAAACTTTCTCTTGTGTTTTGCATTATTGTGTATGTAGTCAGTCAAGTTGATCTTGTGACCTTCAAGGTTAGAATGCTTACTTTAATAGGTCACACCAGGGTGTAGCACGTAGGAAGTGGCCATAGCATAAGCAGCTAAGGTTAGACTTTCACCTTTTCAAGGTAAGTATAATTGTAAAATACGAGCAAAAATTGGTATATTATTTTTACAAAATACACAAAGTCAGCCTACTCTTAATATTAATATAATAGAGGTAACAAAAGTACAGTAGCCCCACGACTTCTTTGGTGCTGACTGACAGCTCACAGCTGACTTCTGACAGTCAACATGTAGGTATATACCCAAATTTTGACCGTCAGAAGTGACAGCTGCTAAACACATGTTTTTGCAGATCATATGGTTCAGCGTAGGGATGCTTAATTTGGTCAGGTAACTTTTCAAAGCTGTCATTCAGCACCAAAGAAGTCATGGGGCTACTGTATGTATTTTAGATACTTAAATCTTAGTTGCTGCTCAACAACACCTATTCGTAATTTGTCAATAAACCACTCCAGTGAGAACCTTTCAATAAAATGACTTGCTGATCAAATTGTTGCTGATGTGAACTTGTAAACCTTGACCGTAAATTATTGACTATAATTTATTATTATTATTATTGAGAGTGTGTTGTTAGGGAAGGCCGTATTGGTATTGATTTGTGCCATGATGACGTGGAGAAGGAGCTGGTGAAAGAGGTGCAGACCATCGAGGACGCCCAGTCTCTGCTGATGCGAGCCCTGGAGCAGACAAAGGAGCAGACACGCCTCCTCCGCTCTACCAAATACTTCCTTGACCGCGACCATCAGAACAAAGGAACAGCCCTCAAGATCGACAGGCAATGTGAGGCCTTACAGGAGACTAGTCTCAACCTGAGCATGTACCACGGGAATGCTCCGCTCAACCCAGGGTATGTTCCAACCACTGCCGTACTAAGCGATGATCTCCCCTAGGGAAGATAATGACAGCCCCTTACCAACATGGTTATTACTCCGGTAAGTTGGGGTAACTAAACAACAAGCTTGGTATAAGCATACTTACTAGGCTATTACATGGTGGCTACAGACAGGGAAAACAGGGAAAACCTGGAAAAGTCAGGGAATTTTTGGATGACAGGGAAAACAGGGAAATGTCAGGGAATTTAACTAAAAATAAGGAAAAGTCAGGGAATAAAAAATATGTCTAAAAATATAATTAATTTCACAACTAAACACTGAAACAAAAGTTAATAATACCTAAATAAAATAACATTTTAATTTTTTAAATAACTGATAAAACCATTTATGTTTAGTGGATACATTTTTTTTAATATGTGATCAATAATAAAGAACAAAAGTCATCATCATCCACCATTAAAACTGGAAAAACGTAGTCAGGGAAAATTTAAAAATTTAGCCTGGAAAACCTGGAAAAGTCAGGGAATTTTGTAAAATATGTTTTGTAGCCACCCTGGGCTAACCTTATATTATGATCCTACATATTTGGATCTTGGTGTCTTCAAACACATTTCATCATTCCGGGTAGCTATAAAACCAAAGGACATAAAAATTGGAAAATGGTTTTAACTACTTGGGCCTACTGACAGATGTGCACTTCGGTCGCTTAATTTCTACTTTAAAATATATAACGAACCTTAGACTGTGTAATTACTGGTGTGGATATCTTCAAAACAAATTAACCTATGAAACTGGATACACTTACGTTATTTAAGGAAAAGTGAGTTGTGGATCTGTTGTTTTTTAGCATTTATAAATGCTACGAGCCGAAACACTTAGCTCTAGTGAATACAGGTTTGTATTATTTAAAAGGTATTCAATATCTTTCCCTATCTGTATTTTAGGTTTGATTTATCATAGTAGTTGTTAGTTTTTTACCCTGACAAAGCCAGACACTTGCAACTTGGATTAAAATGAGTAAACTACCACCTATTGAAAATAACCAATGGAGCCAAGATAGTTTCCTTCGAATGCCTTTTAAAATTGAGTTTATCTCAGGAGCACATGTGTTTCCAGTTATTACAAATTTTATGATCTTGATTTATACACTCTTGCTCTCATTTTTGTAAACCGAGGTGAGAGTTGAGATAGAAAAACAGTTAAAACACGATAAAATAGAAAATTGTTTTTGGTATTGTTAAAATAGATCTTAATTTTTTTTTAAAGAATTTGATTATTATATCATTAAAATTCTTTATTATAATATAAATAAAACTATTGTTTATATTTCAAGCTGCTAACATTTGTTTGTTTGTGTGTGTGTGTTTGTGTGAATGCATTTTTATCTCTGTTTGCGCATTCACGTACATGTGTTGTACAAATATATAAATTAATATAAAAATAAATATACATTTATTTAAACTTAACCTTCTTACTTAATGAAGATAATGAACTAATACTCATATATATCAAATGACTACTCCGTATGTTGAAACAGAAACACATTGTATATTATTCTAATGTTCAACATAAATATACTTAACATACAACTTGGTTTATTTACATTATTTCATCCAGATTATTTGATTTTATCAGAAATGTCACAAACGATGAATGGAACGAATTCTGCCGCAAAAATATTGACCGGGCAGCAAAAGAGATCAACAATGCCCGTCCACTACGTGCATACATCAACACGTTGCTCAAGCAAGTGATAGATGATCTGTGGAGGCAGTATCACATCACCAACGATGCCTTTAAGATTCGCATCGAGGACACCAGGAGAGCTAAAGACAAGTTGGAGAGGGAGCATTATGAGGTCAGTCAGTGGATATACAGTTACAAAAAAAATAAATTATGAAAACATTATTATTAAACTTTGGGACAGCAAAGACACAGGTTGTTTATTTTACGAAGTTTATTGAGCAAATTAATAACTTTTGGTTGTCTATGTCGGTAAATAACAAATAACAAATATTCAACACGTCATTTAATTCTTGTCTATCTATGTTGTGTCTGATATTTTACTTGAACTTAAACTAAAAGATAACAATAAAGAATTCAAGTTGTTCTTACAGCAAATAACAAAGCAAAACAAAATGATACATTTTCGCGTTACATGTCTACCAACAAGACAATGAATAATTTAATAGTTGAGCGACAATTAACCTCAACACTCCTCCTTAATTATCGCTCTACGAAGTTTTACAAATGAGCTTTTAGCAAGTGGTTTAGTCAGAATATCTGCAAGCTGACTTCTGGTTTGAACATGCTCAGGAAGTACAGTCTTACCTATATTCTGTTGAATGAATTTTCTCGAAATTTCTATGTGCTTTTTACCCTTGGTTGTCTTGCCTTCATGTGAGTTATGCAGCATAGTTATTGCTGACTTATTATCAACGTACAAGGTAGTTGGTTCATCAGTCTTCAGGATTTTCAATTCCGTGCAGATTCTTCTTGTCCAGCTGACATCATCTATCGAAGAAACAGCAGCTCTGTACTCGGCCTCAGCAGTAGAATTTGCTACCACTGGTTGCTTCTTGGAGTACCAAATTACAGGTCCTCCTCTCATGAGTAGTACTCCACTCGTTGACTTTCCTGACTCTCTGTCTCCTCCGTGATCAGAGTCTGTGTAGGCCACTAGTCTTGATCCTCCATCGAATTTGATGCCATAGTCCACAGTACTCTTCAGATACATGAACACTCTTCTAATCATTTTCCAATGACTTTTCATTGGTCTGTTGCTGTACCGACTTAGATAATTTACAGCGTAGCTTATATCTGGTCTTGAGATTGTTGCCAGATAGAGTAGTGATCCGAGAGCCTCTCTGTAGGGGGTTCCCACTGGTACTGGTTTGTCGTTCTTCTGTTTTTCTTCGTCAGTCACCATCCCTTTTTCGATCGGTGTTGAAGCTGTGTTGCACTGATCAAGATTAAATCTTTTTAGAATTTTTGTGGTGTACTTTGGCTGACTTATGAAGATTCCATCCTGTTCAATTTTCAATTCCATGCCAAGGTAGGATAGCTTGTCTTGGATCTTCTTCTCGTACATGATCTCAAATTGTTCGTTGATCTTCTTCAAGACTTCGAAAATAGCGTCTTCTCTCTTGCCTATAACTAGACCATCATCGACAAATAATGAGATCATGATTGTCCTGCTCTCATTATAATATATACAAGGATCGTCATCTGTACTAGTGAATCCAATCTTCTCCAAGTGTGAGGAAATCTTTTCATTCCATTTTCTAGGTGCTTGCTTCAGACCATACAGACTTTTCCGTAGTCTGCACACTTTTTCAGATCCGTCTTCAAAACCTTTTGGTTGATGCATATATAGCTCCTCCTCCAGGTCACCATGAAGAAATGCCGTTTTAACATCGAAGGTCACTACTTTCATCTTCTCAGCTGCTGCATGACTCAACAGCAATCTAATTGATGTGTGACGAGCCACAGGACTAAAGGTATCAGTATAATCAATTCCTTCCTCTTGTTCAAATCCACGTGCCACCAGTCGAGCTTTGAATTTTCCATTCGTCTTCTCTCTCAAAACCCAGCGACAGGTGAGTGGTCTAGCATACGGTGGGCACTTCACAAGTTCCCAAGTCTTCATCCTGATCAGCGAGTCATATTCTTCTTTCATTGCATTGTACCAGTTTGTGTCTTTCAATGCCTCATCCACTGGTATGTCCTGAACTTCACCAATCATTGCATTTTCATCTCCTCTGATGTAACTCATCACATAATCAGAGAACCTTGCAGGTTTCTTCAGTGTCTTGCGATTTCTCAATACTCTCTTTTCTTGTCTAGACGATGTTGATTGTTCATCAATATCTTCGTTTGACTCTTCAATCTGTTCTTCTTGTGTTTCTTCTGCATTACTGGTCGCATCATCATGATCTGATTCTTCTGATTCCTCTTTTCTATCATCTTCTTCATCTTGATTTGTTGTTTCCTTCTTGAAAATTGATTCAACTTCTGTCTGCTTCTGGCTTCTCATCTTGGCTTCATTAAAAGTAACATTATCCGTACTAATTACTCGACGACTGTTTGGTATATACACTCTGTATCCTGTTGAATCTACATCGTATCCTACGAATATTCCTTTCTCTGACTTTTTGTCTAGTTTGTTTCTTTTTGGCTTCAGTACAAAACATTCACTTCCGAAGATCCTCATCTTGCTCACATTCATCTTACGACCAAACCAAAGCTCAGCAGGACTCTTGCCAGGTACTGAACTCGTTCCAGTCTGGTTGATCGTAAAGACTGCGTAGTTTACAGCTTCTGCCCAAAGCGTCTTACTCAAATCATTTGCGTGGATAGCTGAACGTGCAGCTTCCACTACGGTTCTCATCTCCCTCTCGATTCTACCATTCTGTTCTGGCGTATATGGATTAGTAAAGGTGTGAAAAACTCCAAGTTCCTCAAGCAGTTTCCTTGTTTCTTTGTTCTTGATTTCCAATCCGTTGTCTGATCTCAAAGCTTTGACTTTCCTGTCAAACTGATTTTCCACCAGCTTCATGAATATATCCAGTTTTGTGACTGCTTCATTCTTTGACTTCAAGAAATAGACCGTTCTAAAATGTGAAAAGTCATCCTTGAATAACAGAAAATATTTGGCTCCTCCAATCGACGTAACTTCCATTTCACCAAGATCCACATGGATTAAGTCCAGAGGTTCTTTGGATACTTTCGTGTTGATTGGATGTGAGACCCTGTGCTGTTTGCCATAGATGCAGCCTTCACATGTATAATCTTGCCAATCATCCACATACTTGATATTGTTCTTGCTCAAAATGTTTCGAACGTACTTTACGTTCTGGTGAGCTAGTCGTTCGTGCCAGATCCTGATAGAGTCTGCAATCATACAGATTCCTTGTCCTTCCTTTCGTAGCATCATCTTGTACAAATTTCCTTCTCTCTCTGCAATGACTTTCGTGTGTTGACCATCTGAAGTAGTAATTCTAGAAGTATTTTTGTCTGCCATTTGAATGTACCCCTTGTCCAAGATCTGTCCTACTGAGAAAAGATTGTAGTCCAGCTTGGGAACATAAAGTACATCTTTCAGACTCACTGGGTTCCAGTTGTTTCCATCATATGCCTCAACATCAATATCTCCGATGGCAACGCCCTCCAATTCAGTTGCATCTCCAATAACAATGGTAACAGGTTCTTCAAGATGCGTCAGGTGTGAAAACCATTCTCTATGTGAAGTCATATGCTGCGATGCACCACAGTCCTGAATCCAGACGTTACGTTTATATTGTTTCTGCTTGGCGTGTTTCATCTCTGCACTTGACAAACCAATTGTCAACAAGGCTGGTCTGTTGCTACTTGATGTTGTTTTCTTCTGATCGCTCTGTGGACAATCTTTTGCGAAATGTCCTTTTGTTCCGCATGTATTGCACGGATACAGTTTCTTGCAATGCTCAGTATATTTCGCACATGGCTTACCTCTGCAATATTTAATAACGTGTCCTTGTTTTCCACATTTATAGCAAGTCACTTTGGACTTCTCTTGCTTGTTTGCCGGTTGCTGATTTGACTTCTTATAATGTTTCGATACTAGAGCACTATGTGAGGTTAGGTCCGGTGCATTTTCACCAGAACTGATTCTCTCATCCTCGATCCTCAAGCGTTCAATCAATCTCTCGACAGTTCGATCTGCTCCTGTGACGGTATCCCAGGCTGTCCTAAAATGTGCCAGCTTCTGAGGTAGTACGCTGATAATCCTGGTGATAATCCAGTTAGATCTCATCGGGTCATTCTCACTTGCTAGTTCATCGGCAATCTGCACAACCTCCATACAATTTTCCACGGCTGACTTGTTTTCATCATAAGTGAAACTGAAAAATTTTCTCTGCAGACCTTCTACAGTGACATCTGTCACAGTACCATACAAACTTGTCAATTTCTCTAACATTTGTCTTGACGTTGTACAATTTGCAATTTTGATCGCAATATTACTACTAACATTTAGGCCTATTAAAGTCTGAGCCTCAAGGTCCTTGTTGACCCACTCTATATCTTGCTCATCATTAGCGCCACCTGCTGGCTTTACAGTGAGACCACTTACAATATTATATAAACCTTTGGACTTTAATGTTAGAATTAATTTAAATCTCCAAGATACAAAATTGACTTTTCCTTGAGCATCTTCACTTAAAGTTTCTAAATGAGATCTTACAGTGTCCATACTGACTGATTTTAATACAAATTTATCAATGTAATTAATTTAACTTGACTAGACGTTAATTAAGTCTTTCAAAATTTTCAATACAATTTGACTTGACGTTATAATACTGTTCAAATTATAATAAGTAAATATGAAACATAAAATGACGTGTCGCTCGAAAAATTTCACGGCTTGTTGCTTGCTGTCGACGTGTGATGGCTTGCTGCATGCGGCGTACGACTTGCTACTTTTGGCTTACTACTAACGGCTTACTGCTCACGTCTTGCGGCTTCGACTTGTTGCTTTCGGCTTGCAAATTATTTGCTTTTCCTTGTCTTTGCTTTAGTCCACGTTGTCCTACAGCACTGTCCTGGGCCCATAACCTATTAAACTTTGGGACAGCAAAGACACAGGTTGTTTATTTTACGAAGTTTATTGAGCAAATTAATAACTTTTGGTTGTCTATGTCGGTAAATAACAAATAACAAATATTCAACACGTCATTTAATTCTTGTCTATCTATGTTGTGTCTGATATTTTACTTGAACTTAAACTAAAAGATAACAATAAAGAATTCAAGTTGTTCTTACAGCAAATAACAAAGCAAAACAAAATGATACATTTTCGCGTTACATGTCTACCAACAAGACAATGAATAATTTAATAGTTGAGCGACAATTAACCTCAACAATTATCTGTATGTGTATTATATTATACCAAAAACTAAAAGTAGTTTTGTTCTATTTCAATTGATGGCACGTTTCTACAGCGCCGTTTTTTTCTTAAGTTAAATATTAGGTCTAATTCAAATAAAATTGTTACTACCATATTTGAAATATATTCCAAGGCTTGAAATCTCCTAGGAAAAGTGTTGTGTAGAAACTATTAATAACATATAACAGGAATGTAATGCTGAGGGTGTTAAAATAATTAAACCCCTGCTTCGTTTCTAACATTTAATAATTGTTTTGGTGTGTTTATTATCAATGTTCAAGCAAATAGCTTTTTGGCTTTTTTTTTAAATCCCTAACATCTATAATCTCAATAATGTTATAAAATAATTTAAATTACTTCAAAAATAATATTTAAAAAGATAATTAATGTAGCCTGCTGTTGAGAAACTTTACTAAGAGCCAATGCCCCTCTTCTTCCAGAAATAAAATATTTTTGGGGGTGCAGTCCTGTTATAATAATATATAGATTATAAGTCTTAAATCATGTGTCTACTATTGTGTTTTGAAAGCCCATTTAATGTCACAAAATTAAACCCAATTGAATTAAAAGGGTTTATTATAATTTTTTTAGGTAAAATACATTCTTAGTCCCTTTACGTTCCCTGTTTAACCTTGAAATCAGCTGGGATTTCAGACTTAAGCCCTTTAATGTTGTAATACAGCCCTAAATCTTTTATATCAACATTATTTAGAAAAATCACTTCAAGGGTTGGACTTGAAGCAATTGAACAAATTTGTAGAATAATGTATTATCCATAAATACATTTCACATAAATTGATTAGAATATCAATATTTCTATAATACTGAAGCTGAATAGATCCTACAATACACAAATTAAATGGTTGCATTGTGGAGTCAAGGCGTGCAATAGTATCCATTGTTACCACTGGTTATTCAAAATGTTTAAAATATAAATATATATTTTGAGAATATAATCTCATGCTGGTCAATCTCAAATGGTAACATATAATCTAAAGCGGTTCCATATTATCATCATATTGAATACAACTTTTTCGGACCTGAGGTGAAGCTTAAAGTAGCGGTCAGTGCAGACGTGGGAATGGGGTTAATGGAAACAAACCATCACTTTTCCGAGAAGCATGGAGTTTTCGCGGATCGTTTTAGTATCTTCCAAGGACCTTGCTATTCGATTAAGATTAATAAATTCACACCCACACCCACAGCCTGTGACTATATGCAGCTGGACAAATCTCGGATCACTGATGCCATGTGTCATGGCAGGAACAGTAGGTGGTAAGGTTAAGACTACCTGAGGCCAGAAGGAGGGAGAAGAACGTGTATTATCGTACCTTAGTCTAGAGCTAACAAAGGCTGAACGTCACTATTTTGTGTAACCAGTAGTGAAATTTTGGCTTTGGTGTAGGCAAATTATCACTTCTGTTGTTTTTTTTATAGAAACAAGTTTAAAGTACGCACATGTTTCTCTAGATGCAGCAGTTCAAGGGACCTGAGGGTAGGCTACCTGCTGGCTAGAGCAATTGGCTGAATTTGATTTTGTTGTAGAACATCGTCCTGGAAAGTGTCAATGTATTGCTGATGGACTGTCCAGTTTGCCATGTAAACAATGTGAGCATGAGCTGCCGTTCTCCACTATATCCCAAGGGGACTCAAGTTTATCATCTGTTTTGTCAGACACGAACATCAGATTGCTACATAACGTTAGTGAAGTTATTGGACACATTGCTAAACTAAAGAGGAATGACAAGAATTCTATCACCTGTGATGCATCTGGTAGAGAAGAGAGCTACATGAGGTTGTGGGCACATTGGAGAAGACTAGAAGTGCACCGGGGTCTTCAATATCTTCACTGGCTGTAAGGAAATAAGCTGTACTTATTTCAGCTTGTGGCATGTCACCTATCTACCCATATTTTAAGATTATTGGATGATGCAGATACTAGTGGCCACTTGGGTGTTACAAAGACATACGAGAAAATCTTACATAGACTTTATTGACTGATAATGGTAGATTATGTAGAGCTGTGGTGTAGAGAATGTCCTGAGTGCACCAGAAGGAAGTCATCGACCACCATGCTGAGAGAACACCTTGAAACCTAGATACTTTGCAAGATTCAGCTTGTAGCAGCAGATATTCTGTGATCCTTGCCAAAGACAGTTCAAGTAAACAAATACATTATTGTAATTACTGAGCATTTCACCAAATTAACGGAGGCTTATGCTAGAGCAAATATAGATATGCTAACCATATCTAAGCTAAGCTATCTGTAGGTTTGGTGTACCATTGGAACTTTATAGAGATCAAAAACGCCAGTTCGATTTTAAGCTATCCCAAGAAAGGTGTCAACTTCTCGGGATAGAGAAAACTCACAAAACTCCTTATGCTCCATATGGTCTGGTAGAGTGATTCAATAGAACTCTCTGCGAAATGCTTTCTCAGGATGTCAACAACTCTCAGGAAGGCAGGGACAAGGCCTTGTAACAAGTTATACTTGCACATTAGTTCAGTCCACAAGATTAGACTATGTTCACACCTTACTATTTCATGATCGGTCAGGAGATACGGTTACCAATCGACGTGTTGTATATAAATCAATAGCCTTCAGAAAGATCCATAGAATATGCTTGGCTGTTAAGAATGAATTCAGAAACTGCACATCTTTTGACACGATAACATCTTGGTAAAATGCATCAAGTGCAAAAATATATGTACTAATGAAAGTGTATGGGTGGCACCTATATGATTGGTGATCGCGTGTGGCTACACCAGCCAGCAGTCAGAAAAGGAACCTCGCCCAAACTGCACAAGCAATGGCATGGCCCATACATTGTAAATACAGTAGAATCTCTGAAACTCGAACTAATGTGGACTGAGATAATGTTAAGCTATCAAAATGTTGAGTTTTACAATTCAACTTGCATAAGGTGCATGTTTACTATGTTTTGTTTACTAAACAAGGAAGAATCACAGTACAGTATCGAATATTATAGGTACAGGTGTACTGTATTGTATTATTGTATGGTACAGTAACAGTAATTTATGTACTGTACAATATATTAAGTGTTAATATAATGGTGTGTGTGTGCGCGTGTGTGTGCGTGTGTGTGTGTTTTCTACATATAATATTGTATTGATTCGAATAACACGTTACTGAATTGGAAAACTAACAAATACAGCACTTTTAAAAACATTACAGCATGACTGTTCCACTCTAGTTACACAAACAAACTGAGAGGGTATACAGTCAAATGACCTTGGATTGTTATGACTGGCACCAACAACTTTGTGAACATGCACGTGTCAAATTACACGAAATGCCGAGTTATCGAGTGTCGATTTATCGATTGTCGAGTTTCCGAGACTACTGTACTATAATTTTATATGTAGTCCACCACATTCAACATGAATCGTCCAAGCAAATACCGATGATTGTATATTTCAACCAGCTGAAGCCATGCAGTTCGGTCCTACGGGAATCATCATCAATGATAGATAGAGGAGGGAAAGATGTTGGTTAGAATTGGCCGTCTGAGAAAAACTTAGGGCCTAGTCTATTACCGAGGAGTTTTAGTGGAGGTTTTGCTAGAGCGAGCGAACCAAAAATTAGTGGCCTGGAGTTGATTGTGTTGTCCAGGACTGTTCCAGAGATGCAATATCGCGTTAGGGAATGGAAGATTACGGGCTACTACCTGGGTGTATGTGACCATAGTGACTTTCCCGTGGAGTTAAAATTAATTTATTCTCAATGTGATGTATCATAGTGGTTCAGGAGAGCCTCTTAAAAAATGGGAAGGAATAAAGTAACGAATAGCGTTATTTACCCATTTTGCTATTGCAGTGAGATTACCCACCCCCGTAACTGGAATGTGGAAAAGGGGGGAGGGGGGCACTCAGATGCAAAGCTTAGTCTGGTAGCAAGACGGTTGTCTTGTGAGCAAGTTTTGGACTGATCGTGTAAGTCAAAGGTCATGGACAAGGAAACCAAGTATCATGTGTAAATAACAAGTATATAAATATAGATGTGAAATAGTTGTACTAATATTTGTATTCTTAAGTGTAAAAAAATATATATAAATAAATATAAATTGTAAACAGATAACCATGTTACTTATTGATGAACATTTCTATTAAGGGTATTCTAGTATGAAAATATAATTGTTATTGTAATCATTTTTGTTTTCCTAGACTGTTCACAAAGTGAATGATATGATGCGTAACATCACTAAACTTGAAAAAGCCATCGCAGAGAAGGAAGGCTTCATGAGCCTGGCTCACACAAGACTAGGAAACAGAGCTCATAGACCTGAAATGGAACTGTGTAGGTGAGTTTAGACGTTGTACAGTCTCGTAGTACACTATCCCTCGGACACGGACAAGGTATACAACAGACTTACTTTGCTCCTTAAGTCAGGTTGAGTCCCTGAGAATTGAGGAGTGCTAGTTGCAGTTTTCAGATAAAACAGCACTTCCAAATTAAATAACTAACTTAAAATTGTTCTTTGTTAAGGGGTGGTGATCTAAATACAATAGTAGGTGACCTGGCGGTCTAGGGGTAAGGTGTCAGACTTCTATGCTGGCGGCCGGGGTTCAATCCTCGGTCCTGGCAAAGATTTATCTTATTACCAAACCCTTCCTTCACCTCTGACAAGACATCTTGTGAATGTGAGGAATGCCAGGCCTCCTATGTGGTTCGTATTCCACGTTAAACTGTAGGTCCTTCATTTCATCTCACAATCACCCTACCATTATACATTAGCGTAAGTGCGTACAACCCGAACGGGTAGTAAGACGCGGTGCTAATAATAATAATAATAATTCAGACGTCAGCAATACTGACCCGCCCTGTCCTCCCCAACTCGCAGACTTACTTTAATGAATCTTTTCAGACATGTAGCTAGTCAATGGTATTTTAATATTATTTATAACTATTCAAATTTCAATCATTCACGTGAACAAAAAAAATGACCGATATAATCCAAATTTTCTTAGTAATCTTAAGTCTGAGCAGGCTCATCTGGGGGGGGTTTGTCTATGGAAAGGGCGATGTTGCCGCTACTTGAACCTAGCGTTGTGCTTTGTGAAGCCGGTTTATTTACACCAGAAGGAATTTATGGTTTGTTCTCTAGTAAAACCATCTTTAGAGTGAGTTGTTTATAATAATGCATGCTTGATAGCGATGTTGTCAGTTGGTACTGCAGGTAGCGAGCCTTGTGTTGAAGGACTCGAGCTCTCCCAATGATTGCAGCCATTCTAACCTGAGGTCTACAGGTTTGGTGTATAGTTTGTTTGTATCCTAAGGCTAAGCTACACGATTGTGTAACCAGGGAAGGGTAGTCAGAAGGTTAACTCAAAAGATTTGGAATTTGATTATGCATTATTGGCTTTGAAACCATGGGGAGGAAGGAAGTTAGGGAGTGGGATGAGTTTCACTTTGTTTTTTTATGATGGAGAACTAGAACTATCTAGAGGCTTCTTTCCCCAATATCTCTATTTAAAACATACATTCTAAGTATGATGAGATATTGTTTAATAAACTGACCTACAGTAGCCTCGTGGCTTCTTTGGTGCTGACTGACAGCTCACAGCTGACAATTGACAGCTTTAAAAAGTTGTTAGACCAAATTAAGAATCCCTACGCTGAATCAAATGATCTGCAGCTGTCACTTCCGACCGTAAAAATTTAGGTATATACCTAAATTTTGACTGTCAGAAGTCAACTGCGAGCTGTCACTCAGCACCAAAGAAGCCATGGGGCAACTGTAGCATATGCCCATAGTGGGCAATTTACATTATTAAGTAGTCTAACACAATAACCGAAATAAAATTAGCCATCATAGACACTGCCATGCTTAGCTTGGCAGCTTTTAAGTAATAAACACCTATACATAAATTAAGATAAAATTGGGCTATAAAAGTAAATCAAATGTACAATGTTCTCTTTATATCCTCTAATAGTTGGTTTCAAAAGACTGCTCAAAGACTTACATTATATTCTACAAAGCAGTTAAGTAAATTTATTAAATATTATCTCAGTTTTAACCAGGCTAATTAATAGTTTTAAATATTTTTGAAGAAAGGTTCAAACTAAACAACCGTGTACTCCAACTATAGTAGAAACATGGTAGAAAAGGTGGTATATGACAGTAACTACAGGTCTAAGCTACCATTTCCCATTTATATATTGTCATTTTATCCGCAAAGGTGGGAGCAAGGTGAAGGGCTGGTGAAAAGTGTAGGGGAAAAAAGGTTTTTATAAAGAGAGTAGCTTTCTGTTCGGTCCCTTAGGTTCTGTCCACCTTTGCTGCGTCGATAGCAAGGGTGAGTGGGAGGGATGAATTGAATGGCTTAAGGCAGTAGCAACTTATTTCATAAAATCACTATTTTATTGTATATTATATCGCAAAACCCTTTAAATTGGATTTAACATTTATTCATGTATTTCAATACTGAATCTTAGTATTTCATTATTTGAAAGAGCTGTTCAAATGTTAAACCGTGTAAATTGTAGATCTGGAGCTATGTATATTATAAATGGTTTCTTTGCAGAGATGAAGTAGAGGCCAAACTTGTGGCAGAAGTTCAACAACTAGGGCAGAATGTCACTGCATTGCAAGAAATGTTAGCAGAGGTTAGTAGAAAAATCTACCTAGCTAAACGAACATGTGATAATAGTAAAGCGTTAATAATAAATCAAAGCTAAAACAGTAACAACATTTACATAAACGTCAGTATTTTGATGCCAAATGGTAGCTGTGATGGACGTGTAGAAATTGTCAGCTACATATGTGTGAGCAATTAAGTTCACAAGCCAACAAAAAAGGCAGCCACCTTTGACTCAGATATTCTGCCAAAGGTACAGTGACAATAGTACGATTTCTCTCAGTAGTTAGAACATTTGCGTACTAGTCCTAAGACCCCAGTTTCGGATCCCGTGTCAAGGTGTCATTTTTAAATTTAAATAATATTATATTTATATGTGGCTATAACCGTAATTATCAAATATAATAGCTTTCCTATGTAATTCATAATATATACAAATTTTAATTTCATTAGCCTTTAAATTTTCCATTAAGCTTGATGCAATAATGAGTGCTATTTATTGTTTGTCAATCAAGAAATAAAATTTTGGTAAAGAAATTAAAGTTAAATTTAAATTGGTATTAATATCCAATGAACGGTTATAGCTACACTCTGCTCTGGACACCAAATGACGTCTATCATTGGGGAGGATGGCTTTACAGTGTTCTGTGGCTCAGTTATTACTGGTACTGCACCAGCACAGCGTAGCCATACGCGGTTGCATCTCAACTCCACTCTAAAATTGGATTAAAGTTTATGTGCATGATTCTATTATATTTTATATGGTAAGGCACGTGATTACTCTTCAGTAACTTGTAAAGCAGTAAAATATTCTACTATACCTTTCTTTTAATTGTAGTGTGCCATTGATAAGAGCGTTGCAACATGTTAAAGTATACTAAAGTTTCCTGAAATCACTAGTAGTAGATTATTATAATGGTAATGTATTGTATGAATTTCTTTAGTCAGAGCTTAACAAATTAGGAATTCAAATTGCAAATGTTTTCACATGTTCATTTAATAGAGTGGGTAGCATGATGGCAATGGCATTCAAGTCTATTTAAATATAAAAATCTACTCCCTGAGACACACAGTCGTAAATTTGTTTGGATTAGTCGAGGAGTACTCCGATAAGCAACTCCCATAAAATGTTAGTGTGGCAACCTTATACTAAGGGGAAACACTCTGCACAGTCGTGATAAATTAAAGGCCCCACTGCTGGGCTCCAATTTAATAAATCCTCCTTTTCCACCTATGACAATGTAATGCCCCTTAGTTGGGCGACAATAATTGTGGAATGCGCAAATACGACTTATAATCTTAACATTTGTCCCTGGCTATCTCAGCTTCTTGTATTGACGCAATTATCATATAAGGAAATTTCCACTTATTCATTAAATATACCTTGATCACTTTTATATTGCTTTATTTTTGGGACATATTCTTTTATATTTTATTACTGTAATCATTACTCATTTCAGCTTATACAAGCAATCCGTTTCTACGATGATCACCGCACATACTATATCATTATTAAAATATGCGACGACATGCAACACACTTCTTGTCGCCTCGCTGGTCGCTGCGTGTCTGCCCTCGGGAATCAGTGAGAGTTCGTTTCTTCCTCGCGTTGAACCCACTCTAATGGCTTAGAGTGTGCACTTGAAGTGCACCCACGGTTGATGAATTGATGTTGATAATCTCGATGTGGCAGGACGCTACATCCGGCGAACCCGAGTGGTAACTCCATCTGACACCATTACGTCCTACTTCGACTCAGTTGGGTAGCCTTAGTTTGGACGTGGAAAATAACAGTTAATCACCCGACTAGCAGTAAATTGTAAAACGTTCTGTTTTTAATTCTACTCGTACAATATATTAAATAAACTCCCCGATTGGGATCAAACACAGAAGGGGAAAGTGGGGTTAAATCAATCACGTTTCAGGGCTACAGTTTCCCCGATTGGGATCAAACACAGAAGGGGAAAGTGGGGTTAAACCAATCACGTTTCAGGGCTACAGTGCTGACCTGTGCGAGTGCCAGGGGAGGATAGGCGCATGTGTAATGAGCAGAGGAAGAGAGAGGTGATACGAAACATATGTACATTCAACAATATTTTTCTTCGTAGTGGTTAACCACTCCATTCGAATCAGATGAAGCTTATTATTGATGATCTAAGAGTACACTCACAGCCACATCTAGGTCAAAGGGAGTCAAAAATCCACCGTAGTTCATGACGCGTAGTTGATTTCTTGAAAAGTGGCAAAGCCACATAACTGTGTTTGCTAATATCCATTAGCTCAGCACAGTGTTTTTTTTTGTCCCCCCCCCCTTCCCCCCCCAATGCCATCGTAGATTGAACCCATGTGTCCTGAAACTCTCGACCTATCACATGAGTCATGAGTGTAGTTTAAATCCTAGCTTTCTGGTTGGCTAGACAATGTAACCACTGTATACTGAGGAAAAGGTGTTTTTTTCTTTGAACCAACACAATGGGATTTTCCCTTTGTTTCATCGTCCAACGCATCTAGTAAGCACATTTAATATAACAAAAATGTATTGACTTTTAAACTGCCTGAAAGGCTTAAATATTCTAAAATGAAAATGAATAAGTAAAATAATATTATAAAATAAAAAGAACACCCGAATTTAAAATATAAAATATTCAAACTGTAGTATGATCCCTACTTTTCAAAACAACATAAGGTTCACAAGTTGGGAGATTACAATACTTTTTTCTTATTTTATCTCGACCCCTCGAAGAGAAAAGTATTATGATCATCAAAAAAATTGATATCGAGATTTTTATTTTAAAAAGTCAGCATTTCATAACCCCCTGAAACCAAAAATATTTTCATGATGCTGACTCTGTGTCTGTATCTCTGCCTAGACCAAAAACCATTTTACTGATCGGGCAAATACATTGTATCTAGGGTTTTCAAGATGTTACCCTGAGAATCTTTTTTTTTAATTAGACTTATAACCTTAAAAATAAGGGTAGCTTACTAAGGAGAAAAAGAGAGAGAGAAATATATTTTATTGAAATCCGCTAAAAATATTTTGATAAGGATTCGTATCTAGGCACTATTGGACATAAAAAAAAGTCAATTCTCACTTTCCTATAAAAATTACTTATAGAGTACTCTACATTCTCTCACTTTCCTATTGTAGTGTTTATTGAAAATAAGCTACGAAAGTGCACGAATAAAAAAGCAAGACTGGACACTATTAGAAGTAAAGCAAGTAAACTCACCTCGGCCCCATTCAGCTGCTTCAACTCACTAATGTTCTCCCCACACAAAAAACAACAACATGCCACTATGAACTCGACCGACCAACTAAACGATTAAATGTCGTGCAAGACTGAACAGTGCATTATCACGAGGCGTGTTGGGAAGAATGTGGCGCGCAGGCGCAAGAATGTGATGTTGTGTTGAAACATCTAGTCTAGAATATTCTACTAGCTCCTCCAATATTCCACCATCGTCTAGTTATCCCCTCCCTCTCTTCATTTGTTTTGTGTTTACCGTTGTTCTGTTTACCCCTCTTCCCCCTTTCAGAGCTAGAATAAGTGTATATAATGGTGTAGTCCAATATGGATGGACACTCTTGTCAGGATCTTGTCCTCAGACGCACGTAGGTGTCCAGGATGGTTTTAGAAGGTACAAAACTCCTTTTCGGCAAATGTATATAGAAATTCTGTTTGGCGAATTAATATATAAATTTCATAAAACATAATAAAGTATTCCTACATAAATATCTTTCAAATTGTATTTAGGATACATTGTGGTAAATAATGTTTATCTTCTATTTAGTTGTCTTCGACAAGAAGCCCCATCAGGGTTTGCGTGATGTCACAATTGTCTATTTACATGTCAGAGTTTTGAAAGATTAGAAACTTATAACCCATACAGCATGAGAAGTTTACCTTGTTGTGAGAGAAATGTTAGTTATCTATGGCCTGCGTGGCAGGAAAATCTTGTTGTCAAAGAAATATTAGTAACTTGTTGCCTACCTGGCATGAAAGTTTTTCATTGTTGCCAAAGAAACATTAGTTACTTGTTGCCTATCTGGCATGACAGTTTTTCATTGTTGTCAAAGAAATATTAATAACTTGTTGCCAATCTGGTATGAAAGTTGTACATTGTTGTCAAAGGAATATTAGTAATGTATAGGTTTTGCATTGTTGTGAAGGAAATGTCAGTAACCTATAGCCTGCGTGGCAGGAAACTCTTGTATTATCACGATAGAGAAATAGTAGTAACTTATAGTCTATTTGGCGTGGAAGTTTTAAAAAGGAATGTTCGTGATCTATAGCCTGCGTGGCAGGAAAATAGTGCATTGTCATGAGAAAGAGATATAGCCCATAGGGCATGAAAGTTTAATATTGTCATGGAGGAAATATGAGTAACATACCGTTGTTGGTTATAGCCTTTACTACTTGTTGGGAGTAATCGTTTATAATATTCCATTACATTGAATGTTAACCAATTTTAGGGTTACTGGCGGTGCCCGCAACTATCTTTTTTTTTTTGTCGTAAGATTCATAATACATATTATACATATATTTATACAAAATTTTTACTATTGTTCAATATTTATTCAATATCAATAAAATAAAATGTTATTTCCTGACATATTTCTTTATATCGATATGTTATATCCTTCACTGGTTCCCATAGTATATATTCATAACTGTATTACCAAATAGTTGAAGTGTGAGTTCAGGGAAACAGAAAATGAATAGACCGGAGTTCGGCCTATTTGCTTTTGTTATTATCCTATCGGATCCTCTGCAATTATTGTTCTCTTTTATGTTTTGTTTTGTTGTGCATCAGCCTTATTCTTTGGGAAGACTAAGGGCGGTGTTACACTATTAAACTGACTTTGAGGGTATTTACATTGGCAGAAACATAATATTTTATCATATCCACAAAACTTTTTTAAGATTCTAAATAATGTATCATTGATAAGTTGTAGGGCTATTAAAAATAAAAATATTTTATTTTAAATATATATTTATATTCTGAGCTATAATCGAATATATTTTATTTTGGTCTTTGAAATCTTAAATTGATTGTTATCCTCTTTGTTGAACAGATATGATTATTTTTACTAAATTTTTTTCTAACACAGTATATTGTTTTATTTATGCTTTTCGGTGGAGTGTTTCTGTAACAATATATATGTTATTTCATTTTACACATCCTTTAAGTTTTTAATAAATGTATCTCTTTTTAGATAAAAGAGTAAGTATGCGCTTAGCACCGTACTATTTATTTAGTAAATGTGAAGCAAGGTAGGTTTTTAATGCAAAGCAAAATTTTGAGTTGGTATGTTACTTTAAAAATGGATTCAAATTAAAAGTCTACTTATGGCGCTAAATATTTTAGCTGTGTTGGGGTCCGGGGTTCAATCCTCGGTCTCGGCACAGATTTATCTGATCACCAAACCCTTTCTTCACCTCTGACAAGATATCTTGTGTATGTGGGGAATGCCAGGCCTCCACCGTGGTTCGGATTCCACGTTAAACTGTAGGTCCTCCATTTCATCTCACAATCACCCTACCATTACATATTAGCGTAGGAGCGTATAGCCCGAACGGGTAGTAAGACGCGGTGCTAATAATGATGATGATGATGATGATAATAATAATAATAATAATAATAATAAACTATTTTAGATTTATTTCATGTAGGTCACATGGTATCAATAATTTTACAAAGGAATATTATGAATTGTCTTAAAGCGTTGCACACAGTTGAAACATTATTGGAGCAAATTAAAGCTAAGCAAATTAATGCTATTTCTTAAAACTCCTCAAAAAATGCCAAACATTTGCTCAATATATTTTAAAGATAACTCTTTTGTAAATATGCAAGACGTTCTTTCTGAAACACTAATTCCAATAAAAAAAAAGTTTGCGATGAGAAATTGTCCATAAATACAAAACCATTTATTTTAAAACTATACTGCTGCCAGTAGCTCCTTCTTAAGGCCAAGACACACAGAACGCTAAGCTTAGCAAAGCTATGCTGTGCTGTGCTAAGACTTTGTCAGTTTGGATTCACACTCAAGTAATGGTCCATCTTCCTGCCCCCCCCCCCTCTCCTCGTATTAGTGTTGTTTCTTTCTTGTCTGCTCCAGTGAAGTTTAGTTATGATGGCGTTTTACAAAATGTCTTGTTTGAGTTCAAATTATAGTACTGAGGAAGAAAAGATGCTGCTGTTAGCAGTTGTTTTGGAAGAGGAAGGAAATTACGGAGGTTGAGGTTTAACTTGTTCAATTAACGCTTATATTTTAATTCTTTTTTAATATCAAATATAAAACCTAAAAAAAATACTACTTAAATACACGTGAAACAAACTGAAAACAAAACTTCTTCACTGTTTTGGTTATTTTCACCAAACCAACACTGCGTCTGTTCAACACGGAGCCCAAGCTGAGTTATGTGCATGCCTGGCCAGCAATTGGAAAAAATATTGTGTGGCGTAGCAAGGCATAGCTTAGCTTAGCGTTCTGTGTGTACCGGCCTTAACCCCGGTAAATCCCCTTCCAACATAACTGAAAAAGAGGAGATTGGCTGACAGTAAACTGAGAGAGAGCGAATATAAACCTTTCCTCCATAAAACCTGCAGTTTCCTCGGCAATGATATTGGATATAGTGAATCTGACGATGAAGGCGAGATTGATGATGTCTTAAGACCAAGATGATAATTTCGAACTTTGCGTGAAAGAACTTTCCAGCCTCGAAAAATGTTCAAAGTGTTAAAGTTGAGCATTTTCTGCTTTACATGAAATATCTGCGCGATCAGGATTATTCACTAACCTGAACGCGCCGCTTTCAAATTTGTAATGACTTTGTACACAGGTAGCGTGTGAGAGGGTGTTTTTTTTAAGCTTTAAGTTCTC
Source organism: Timema californicum (assembly GCA_902141385.1). NCBI lineage: Eukaryota > Metazoa > Arthropoda > Insecta > Phasmatodea > Timematidae > Timema > Timema californicum. Next base: position 18,717 of record CABFOW010004764.1, on the reverse strand, counting down.
AGAAAATTATTAATATATCTCTTAGGCCAAATTGTTTTGTCTTCACTCTAGTTTGTTTTTTAGCACCGCGTCATACTACCTGTTTGTTTTATATGCTCACTCTTGTTAATGTATGTTAAAAAATAATATTTTCATGACCTCAACACACATGAAAAATGAATTAAGTAGCAGCATCCAATGAAGAGCTTAAGTTATTTTTTTTGACAAGAAAAAGTTATTCTTTCTCTCAATGCTTGTTCCTTGAATTGTTGGATGCTTTTGTTCAATGATATAAATTTTAATTCGGTACTGTTAGCGTCGGTGATTATGTAAATCAACCAAAAAAATGTTCAAATGTATTGTTAGAGCGCAAAAGTTATAACTTACCACGTTGTTGTAATAATACATTCTGAAACTGCTGTAAAAACATATTTTGACTCACGCACTTGTATACTATATAGTCTATAATAATATCCAGAGTTATAAACTTTTAAATGATTAATTAACAAATATATCCTTGTTATAGTTAAGGGTATGTATTATGTTTTCTTTTTTTTCTTCTTACATTTTACTAAGCTGTACATTTGTATTTATTTTTAATTGTCTGAACAAAAATTATTTCGATCAGCTGGATATTTGTATTTAGTTTTAATTTTGACAGTTAAATTTGGTATTTTTAAGCTTAGTCTGTGAAAGTGCAGTTAAAAATGTATTTTAGTACAATAGATTGGATGTTATTCTCCTGTCAAGATTCCTAATTATAGTTTGGCGAGGGTTTATCATATTTATGGGAAACAATACTAAAAACAAATTGTCTTTATTAATTTATTTTTAAATTTTACAATAAAAATACATTGGATTGATACGAAATATTAGCCGAGGGCCTGAAGATGAGTCAAACCAAAGCTGTCGCTACTTATAATTACTTCCGTAGAACTAGCCTCACGTCACTTGGAATGGTTGACATTTGTACTTAATACAATTAACAATATGACATATTATATATATTGAAACACTTTAGTTAAAGTATTACAATCATTAGAGTGCGTGACCAATCTGTGGTTCATCTTACAAACTACTTCTAGGGGGTGGTTTATTAAAAATTGTGATGTGGTGGCCCTCCCCTTGTCTAACGATGTAGGGCTGCCTAGTGGGTTGGGGGTATTGTCTCTAGGGAGGGGGTGAAATAAATTACACACCACTGAGAGACCCCACACTGAGCCAGTGCTAGCCCGTGTTTTCCTCTTTGAACATGTTTAGTCACCAAACATTATATGGGACCCCCGAAGAATAGCGGTAAATTTCTCGTGGATGTGGAGTGGAAAATCATAACGCTGTACTAAACCAGTGCCAGCCAGTATTTTCCTGTTTGAACATGTTTAGTATAATCACCACCGAGTGGGGCCCTGGATGTGTAAAATCACAACAAGACATCACTTTGTGTTTGACATTTGTCGAGAGAGGATGCTTCCCAGCCCTCACGGGCCGACACGTTATGGGAGGAGTGCCCGACGCCCGAGTCTGCACGCTCCGCCTAACAATAAATATAAAACTATCCTCCCCACAGGGACACACATTCATGAGGAGTGCATACCCAAAACTAATGGGGCACCCTTTGAAATCGGAACGAGGATGCGGGGAATAAATTACGGGTGTGGAGATAGGGTCAATTTTGGAGGGGAGAATTACAGCTCCGTACTTAGCAATGTAGGCCAATTATAATAGTAATTCTATCAAACAATATGTGAGTGATTTGACTCGTTAGAGGAACTGGTGTTCTCATCGGCCAATCCATCTACTCCCAACCATCAACCTAGTCTCACCATGACTCAATGTGATTCACCTTACAAACCATTTATTATAATATGTCACGTCGAATCTTCATATCCATGAATAAAACAACCCTGATACCCTTACATAATCATTAATATACACATAATCAGCAGCTTCTTATTAATTTTCAATTCTTAACCTTATACACTGTTGATACAAAACCAGTTCCTTCCATTCCAAATTGATAGCATCTCCTCTTTTTCTTGCTCGTCTTGGTAGGAGTTGATAAATATCACGCATGTGCAGCCCACAGTTCTGACAAGTTTCGTATCCAATCCAGTTTATGGTAATGCTTGTTTGACTTTAGCTCTTTCATTTTAAGAAAGAAAAGATTGAATATAAATTATATTACCATCAAATAAATTACAGTACATCTCTTATTTTAAATGGTAATTGTGGTAATACTGGATACTCTAAGTCAATCAATCTTCAGGCTATTTGTACGTTAAGTGGAAGATCCGGGGTTCGGATTTATTAAAGGGTGTATTTAGATGTGTGGACACAGCTTTAAAATTTTGCCTGGATATAATAATATTATGTTGAGTAAAAAAAAAGAAGCTAAACTTACCCCTTTCAAAATGTAAACACTGTAAAAAATAATAATAATGAGAGTACAACGTTCGATTGTTTCATTGCTCATATATGAATAAAATTGGGTCAAATCTTGACTGAAAAAAATATTAGAATAATTAGAATATTCTCGAATTTGATAGTTAAATTATACATGGTAAAATCAGGCGAGTGTTCAAATTATATATCTATAATATAGTATTTCAAAAGTTTGTTGTTAATATGATTATAACAGCTCATAAAATACTTTATTAAATGTTTTCCGAATAGTGATTAACACAACGATAAAAGTTTAGGTAGCGGATAATCCAACAGATCTATCCCCGATTTTATGTCTTAAAATATGGATACAGAAAGGACTTGGTTATCTCAGTGATGTAGAATGTTATTACTTAAATAATAATACTTACCACCATGTATTACTAACCGTTAGGGCTATACAGTTTATTACTTGAAATATTAATTGATTATGTTAACAATCAGTTTTTAAAATATATTTAATTATTTGCATTACAGTTTAGTCTATATGTTAGTTGTTGAATAAACATATTCAAACATTGTAAAAATAATCACCTTTTTATGATAGGTATGGATAGCTTATTACAGATAAATTTGGAAGTATTAAGATACCAACCAAATACAATGTTCATCAACCTAGCTCAGTTGGTAGAATGTCAAAAATATGTATAATTTATGAAAATTATGCTTCTCCTCTTACAGCGATGAATTGAGGGCCGGGGACCTGGTTATTTTGTTCATTTTAGAATCAAGATAGCTATTTTTAGTGATGTGTTGATCTAATCAGTCGGTATGGAAAGTGAATAGTAATTATTACAAATTAAATAAATAATATGTTCTGTTATCTTTATCATGTGTTTAAGGCTCAGGCATCTTTGCGCTACTTGCTACGAGTTCAAATCCAATTAGAAGAAGACATCAACATCAAGATAAATTCTCTAAAAATTGACGAAGTCGATTGCATGACTATTCGACAAGCCATGGACTATCATGCCTACTAACAATTACTGTCCAACTGTCAAATGTGCATTTATTACTTTTGAAAATGTGGAGTAATTTTAAATAATGTGCTATTCTCAAAATATTGTGTTGTGCATTTTAAATTTAAGTAGATTCAATATTTAAGATTGTTTAATTACATTAGGCCAATAACTATATGTAGATCGGTGGTAATAACAACTTTCTGTTAAGAGTATTTATTGAAAAATAGTTCGCTCTCAAATATATTTAGAACTAAGATTATGTAGTGTTTTTGTATGAGTTTTCTTGTTCCAAAGTTGAAAATTTCTACTATAAGCTATAGTTGTGTATTTATTGTTGGGTGTTTATGACTTGGATTAAATCTAGAGACCTATTATTTCTGGTTGTGAAGTCAAACAAAGTAAACTTTTGAATGATTTTATGTGATTCTTTATCTATTGATTTGTAAAGGGGAAAATATACTTTTGAGTTTTAATAAAATATACATCGTGCTTTGTTTGTTTACTTTGAAAAATCCTCTTACCACAAATTGATATATTAATAATTACTTTTTTTATTTATAAAATGTTGCTATATTGCTTTTTTATTTTATTTTTTAAATGAGATAACATGGTAGCTAATAGTAATCTTATGTTTTTTATGAGTGAGTAGCTTGGCAATTTTAAATATAAATATCACTTACCGGCACCCTTGGGAGTGTTTCTTCAGTTTTAGATAATGATGGAGTATTTACTTAAATTTTATTGTCTAATCTATCTTCACTAAAAATGTGCTTAATTATGGATAGTTAAAACGGGTATGAGACTTTTAATCATTAATAATAATAAATTATATATGTGAAGAAATATTGTGATTAAAATAATGGAGCATGAAAACTTGATTGAGCTCAAATAAAATAAAATTGGGAGTTGATATCTTATTTGGTAAGTTAATTGAAATGTCAAAGAAATTTACATGATATTTGAAATTGCCGCTATAATTTTTTTTCTAGTTCAGGAAATAATCACTTCGGCGCTACTTGTTATGTTATGGTTCAGCAATACACTAGAGAGAGCGTCTTCTATAGTATTACGTTTTCTGTGTTATTTGGACTCATTTAATCGATTAGTAGAATTGCTGTTAATCGAAGTGATAGATTACCTTTCTAACGATTATTTAATAATCGGTATAAAAATCATTTTAATTTTTCAAAAAATGTATTCTTTACATTTACATATCAAGAAAAAGTATTGATTGTGAAAAATCTCAATGTCGAGATCATTATAAATGTTGACATTTCATGTAAAAGACCCTGAACTCTAACAAAGTGGATATTACTCAAATATAATTAATATTTACAGCCTGACTAATAGTGTAGTGGCGGAACTGAAGGACCGATGGTTGGACTATTGATCTTTATAATATAACTGGATGGACATATGTGGCTGAAATTTTCGAACTATCATCTGCATACCATTGTGTAAGAGAGAAAGAAATCTTCTGGTATATCTTTCTCTCTGACACCCATCCAAGGCAATGGGGCGTTTTGACATCGTTCATTAATTTGATTGAATATATGATAAAGATCAATGTGTGAAAGGTAACATGAAATAAATATCTTAGTAAAGCTTTGAAGACCATACAAAATTTCTAAAATGGTTTGTTTTTTCTTTAAATAAGTTGATATAGCCTAAAATGTAAGATGATTATTTAATGAAGATAGCTTGTAAGGCTTTATCTCGTACCAGAATCTTACCTTATTGTTGAGTTTAGGTAGGATAAAAGACCTTCCAGAAGGAAATTTATACTTTCGTTCTAAATGGCCATCCATCCTACCAAAATATTATATGTAATCTGTTAATAAATAAAGCCTTGCAGATTTGAATTATTACTAAAATTACGGTTTAGTAAATACCGTATTTCCTACAAGCCTATTATATAAATTATTATTTGAATGCAATACTTCTACGGAAAGTATGTCTTTCAAACAAATTTAATACCGTTTTTATCTAATTTATTCCATTGTAGTTATCGAACTTTCAACAAAATATGGTTTCTGAAAGCAATATACAAGATACGAGCCAACTTTAAAACAAATTGGTAATATAATCATACGTTCTACAAGCCTATAACCTAAATGATAGTTTGAATGTATGGCAACTACACAAAATTTGTCATTCAAACAAATGTAATCAAGAATCAAATTGCTGAAGCTATTATTTATGCTTTTAAATAAGGAATTTTCCATCAAGATATCTTATTCTGAAAATTTAAAAATGACACTTTGACACGGGGATAGAAACTGGGACCTTTGGCTTTATACGTCAATGCTCTACCATTGAACTATCCAGGAATCGTTACATGAACAGGGTCATTTTTACCTCATATTTTAAGGCAGAATATATGGTGTACGTGCTGAAATCGTCGGCTACACATGTGTGATTTTATTAATATCACGAGCTATCAGATAATGCAAAGACTCATCCTCGTGAAGTTAAATGAAAATCTATTTGAATAAAAAAAAGTATTGGTTACTGTCTAAAAAGTCGAGTGTGATGGCTGTAGGGATCGTTGTTCTGACCACACACACCCTTTCTCCGCAAGAGTTGAAACAAACAGGTGGCAGCCACTTAGTAGGTATAGCCCTATTATGGGCTTACGCCATGGAGTTACTTTTTTTTTGTAGACTACATTAGTTTTAGATAATACTATTGATGGTATGACAAAATAATTTGCATGGTTGCGTGATAAGTCTAATCAATATTTAAGGTCACGATAATCATGAGTAAATAGTTGAATATTTTTTAAAGACCCTTGTCTCCTTAAAGGGAATGGGGGTGAGGGGAATTTACCATGCTCCCCCACCCAGTTCCGGCACCTATGTTAGTATGATAATTGGAAAGACGTCTTTTTCTTACTATTCACTTTGTTGCATGTCACTTGCAGGAGCTAAGACTGATGAAAATAATGCCGCGAAGGCTGACTGTATACGGTTTCTTTGTAAATCTTGATAGATACTGTTAGTCAGACAGTCAATCCTAAGACTGTAATATTGCAGTAATCTCTAAATTGTCGTCTCCAATCTGTGTTCTATTTGTAATCATACATTTCACCTTCTCAGAGTTCACTTCTAAACTTATTTTCATGCTAGTCTCTAGTAACATTTCCCGCTGTACTCGCCACAGTGTCCTTACTATTACCTAACAAGTCTAAATAATCTGCATATCCCAATACCTGCGTTGTACACTGTTTAATGACAATCCATCCCTATTCTCTTGCATTACCCTAAGGCCAAAGGGCAAGGTCGTTTCAATCCACTGCGTATTTCGAAAGCCTCTGATAGGTAACATCCAACTCGTATCCTTCCACGCGAGTTTCTCAAACATACCTCAAATAGCTTTACAAGATGTTAATGTACCGTGCTGTTGTATTCCCACTTTTTCTCTAATAATTGGCGAATAGTAAAAATCTGATCTGTTTTCGATCTATTTAATCAAAATCTACACTGATGTTCAGCAATTATTTGCTCTGCATATGGCATCAACCTCATTAAAAGGATGTTGGAAAGAATGTTGTAACATGTTGATAATAAAATTACTAATTTTTAAACGTTGTTATAATTAATTATAATAATGAAAAGAGGACTTCTAATAAAAACATAGTTTTTACAAGCAAGTCTTTAATTTTAATAACAAAATATTTTAAATAAAAAGTCATCCTTTCCAAAAATTAAGATAGATTTCGACCTACATTATATAGGACTAAAATATTACAAATACTTAGTTATCACACTAAAATCGGCAATATAGTTAATCATACTAAAATCAGTAATCTAATTACGGCAAAAGTTTAGTTTTAAACTATAAATTTGAGTCCGCTATTATCAATCTTTTCAAACCGGCTAATAGCCTGGTTTAGTTCTACCAGAACATTTTGATGCAGTTGTAGGGAATCACCTAAGTTATTTTAAAGAAATGGGCTTAGATATACTCATACCCTTAACTTCATCATTAGATTTTTCCATCCAACATGAATTTGTCCCTAATACCGATACTAATAGTCATAATTTCTTGTTTTGATCATGTTTTGTTTTGTATTGTTTCTATAAAAGTATCATTATCTTATTAATTGCTATTTTCTTCTTTTTTTATTTTAAATATGCATGAATGATTTTAAGATACTGTTCTGTTTTCTTTGATAACCTATTTACAAGGGTAGTATATCCTCTAACTCTATCTGTGATACTCATCATTTTGTTTGATTATTTAGGCCATGCTTTTGTTTTAAAATCTAAATTTTATTTTGTATTCAATATTTGATGTTTTATTAAGTCTAATTCCCTTCCCATAATAATATCACATTATATAATCCACATCCTTACTACCTACTATTGTTCACTGTCCTTGTGTTAATAATCTAAAATAATGCTAATACCTCCCTCCTCCATTACTCCCTCTACCCCAAAGTTAATAAATATACTTGTTACCTTTACTAGTGTATCAAATATAATCTTTTGTACCATTTATGTAACGAGTCCTACTTATTTTAATTTGAAATAAAATAAATCAAAAAAGCCATTATTTAGTAATTATCGAACGCAATATATAGGAGTCAGTTCTTTACAATATTAAGGTATAGGTTCTAAGAGTATTTTTATTTTCAAATTCAAATACCTTTGGTCTGCCACTATCTGCAATTATCTCTATTGCGAGAATAACGCCTTAAACCATGCTACCACCGAAGTGGGTACATTATTTATCTACACGTTGTATATAATTTTTTCCCACTACATTAAATTAATAAATATCCACCACGGTGGCCACACGGTCTTACGCAATTTTCTAGCAATACACTATACTGCCAAGGACGGGGAGAACTAGGTTTGATCTCAGGTGCACTGATGGTAGTACCTTCTAAAATGGTTTCCCATTTTCTCTCCCCAATAAAATGTGGATGCACTTCCTCTAAATTACACTTATCTTATCCTTAACTTATAAGCGTTAAAAATGCATAGGCGTACAATACACATTTGTAGTAAAACGCGGTGCTTAAGAAAATATAATAATAATCGTTTGGTTGCTAATCGAGTATTTTTCTACCGATGGATCGGTTAATCGATTCATAGTTTCTTAAATTAATCGATTATTAATAATCGATTATTGGCTAATAACCGCCAATCCTACTCTTTAAGTCTAGTGACTAGTCCACTTTCTTTAGACTAAGTATTCATTTAAATAGTAATATTTGATAATATACAATATTGGTCATATATATACAAAATGGATAGTTTTGATGTTTCACTTGTGAAAGAGGAAACTGGTGAATGCATTAAAGCCAAACTTGAATTTGATAATGAATTTTATATGAGTGTAAAACACCAAATCAAAACCGAGGTAAGTTACTAATTAATATAAAAATTTGGGTGTTAAGGCCCTGACACAGACTTCGTACCCGAAGGTCCGTGTTCCGTAGTCCATAAGAAATCGATGCTACAATATCAGGTTGCTCTGGCCACAGAGCCCTTATCCTTAAGTCCTTACTCAGTAGAAGTTGCCCAACTTTCTACAGGACTCGTTTGTACGGACTACCAATCACAGCCGAGTAAATATGCCCATGCGCCTTGAAATAGAGAAAGAATAGCAGTGATAGAATCCGTCGCTATGTAAACATATACAAAATAAAAATATGGCTACACGCGGACCTATTTCAGATACATTTTTCTAAAAATCTAAATACCCCGGGAAGAGCGGCTTCTAGGAAAGTGTTTTCTTAGAAATACCAAGTTTTCAGAAATATTGGCTTTGATTTTGTAGGTTCAACACCCCTATTATTATAAATATTAAAAGTGCTTGTTTTGTTGGTTTGCAAACGCTTATTATTTTAAGTTTGATAGTTAAAATAAAGTTATAAATATATTTCTAGTGATTGTTCTTAACCTATATTTTAATATAAATACTGGAAGTTTTCTCAACAAAGTTGTTTTTGGTTTCTTTGCTCATCTGACTGCTTGATGCATGCTCCGTACTGTAGACTATTTTCTTTCGAGATTTTTGATTGGATGAAGTCTCTTACTATCCCATTGGTTGAAACGGTCACGTGATTACGTATATTGAGACTAATCGTGAGTAGAATTTCTTTTGGACACGGAGTACGGACCATGGACCTGCGGATATGGAGTCTGTGTCTGGGCCTTAATGAAACAAAGGCTAATAATACCAGTACTTTTGCAGTTCCTTAGAAAAAGAAATTGGCCAAATTCACAATAGGGCCTTAGTAGAATATTGTATGTATTAGTTTTCTACACATTATAATCATCATTTCACAAATATTTGCCAAGTACACTAACAAACTATAAGTTTTTTAAATAAATATTTAAAGTAAACATTACCTTAAAATAAAAATATAATATAAACAAATTGTTCTTTGTTTTATTTCAATGTATGGTTACTTTCATATATTTATTATTACTACACACTTAAAACAGTAAATCTAATCATACCAAGATTTATAAAGTTGTATAAGGGTGAATAATTAGGCCTATACAAAAATAAATTCACTACAATCCCAAGGGAAATGTAGAATCATATACATGAACCAACTTGTTGAGTTATAAGATGTGTTATTTTCCTTTGGTTTTGTTGTAGATTATAAAATGTAAACATATAAATGATATATTTTACAAGAGTAGTTGAGTCACATGACTAGAGCAGTTATGAAATATTGTGAGTGATATATATGAGTGCAGAGAAGGAGAATGGGCTTATTTTGTTAATAATCAAATGTGTATTGTGTACCTTATATACAAATAAAAATAATAAAACACAAACATAACAGGTTTGGCATGCTAGGTTTGTATCCTAATAAATATTATAAACATAAATTTGAACTTTTTATATTTTTGATGTCATCTAACTTGTATGCAGGGTTCTGGCAGTTGTGAGTGTTCTAGTTCGAATGTACACTTTCGTGTTTAATTTCATTAATAATTGTTTAAGAGTTCTTCAAACAAGATAAAAATACAAATTGTGTCTTATTTGCGAGAGTTGGGTATGCTACCAAAATAGATACAATGTTGCCTTAGATTAGGCCTATTAAACTGTTTACAAAAATAAAATGTGAGCTTGAACTAAAATTCGGCTTTACAGGTTATTTTTGCAACATGGCCGACCAACTTATAGTTTCTTGCAAAAGTTGTATCTTTTTAATTTGTCACAATAACTAATATAGGTATTTTTACATATACACACACACATATATATATATATATATATATATATATATATGTGTGTGATGTGTGTGTGTGTGTGTGTGTATATATAAGTAAACATACCAATATTAGTTATTGTATATATATATCGATTAGAAAATGTTGATATTTAGAAGATAGAGATAAATCTCATAAGCCCTATAGGATGGGTGTTTGCCCTGGATTTTATTTTTATTTTATTAAACGACCATAAATTCTTAAAATTTTGCAAAACTATCTAGAAAATTACATTAAAAAAATATAATTAATCAATATTGTATTTATTGTTTAAGAAAATATATGTTTTATAAAAACTGTAAAATTACTGGTTATATTCCCAATAACTTTAGTAACCTTGTTTCACAGCTCATTAACTATTGATTTATTTATCTTTTAGTCAGACTTATTTTTATTTAATCTTGCAAGAACGAGGTATTCCAACAAAGAACATAATTATACTATGGGTACAGGATGACCCTAAGCTTGGGATGATTTCTGGTTAGCTCAGTGGTAGAGCATTGGCGTTATAAGCCAAACGTTCTTGATTTAGTTACCTTATTGGGTGTTATTTTTAACTAATTGAAATATGTCATTGACAGGTATATCTGTAACCTAAAATCATTTCCTTATTCACCTAAAGTTTATAACTGAACTTCCTCTCTTTCATTGGCTGCTTCATATAAATGAAGATAACTAAAACCACCCTCAGAGTGTGTTTGAGTTTGTGGGGTGGAGAATGTTCACCAATCAATCCTGTTAGCTGAGGTTATAGTCCCAGTAAGCTACCGGTTTCTTATGGCTACACAGTTTGTGCTAATAATTGTTTTATTCTCATTTGCCTGTTACTTTTGCATGGTTAATAGTTTTACCCAAGCTAATATCATTATAAAATAAATTAAGTTACAGTCAAATTTTCATAGTAAGAACATTATTTGGTTGCTAGTGAAATTACTAGTTCTAGTTACATGTATTTATTCGCTAGGTCATGCGACCTGAAGCTGTCACTGTTAAAAGATATTTTCAACACTCATAAATTAAAATACTATCAATTTTGGCCGTTTATCTCTCTCGTTTTTTTTTTCTTTTCTTATAGGCCTTATGAAAATTTAATCATAGATTACTATTCCTCTGAACTTAAACGTTAAGTGTAAGTATCTTAAGGTTAAGGGTAGCTAATATATTTGTCATTAAACTAAATAATGATAGTTTACTAATAGTAGGTATCAAAATAATTGTGTTAAAACAGTAGCTACTACTAGAAACACTTGCTATGTTTTTTGTTTTTTTTAAGTAGCGTACTTTGACTATGAACTTGTAAATCTGTGCTCTGATATATAAAATGTATCTTGTGTGTGCAAAACATCTAAGTTTTAAACACAATTTAAAGTTTTTTTTAAACTCATGTGCTATATTAATATCTTAAATGGAAATTAATACAATTATGTATTTTAATTCTAGGAGGAATCCAATTCTGTGGCCAATTTTAATGATAGCCTAAATTACGAAACGAGATGTTTTCAAACATCAAACGTGAAAATGAAATCCATGTGGGATGGCTTTCTTCCAATCAAAGAAGAAATTAAGGTAGTCGCCCGCCATAAACTAACTGATTTTTTAAAGCTGGTGCACTCACTACACAAAAAGTGTTTTAAAACCTGATTGTAAAATATCAACCATAATTGAAACACAAAAATCTTAATCTACATAAAATAAAATTATTTACACTCGAAATATTATTTACATATAATTATTTATTTATTTTTAACACCGCATCCTACTACCCGTTTGGGTTATACGCTTAAGTACTAATTACGCAAATGTATTAGGAATTGGGAAGGTTGAATTAGAGGAAATTAACCCGCAATTGCGTGGTGGGAGAGTGAAAATCCACCACCAGTTCACCCGACCGAGATTCGAACCCGATCTCCCCGTCTTCAGCAGTCGAGCTCAACACGACTAGTGCATTAGTCAACTACGCTACCGAAGTGGGTTATTTATTATTGTATTGTCAAACATACATATATAATAATTGATTTAAAGTAAACAAAATTCTATAATATTGCAATAACTAATAACCTATTTTGAATATACTTTTTTTGCGAGGCTATTTAAATACAATTGTATTAATGGAGACGAGGCAGTAGGCCTAGTGTCATTTGGCCTAACATTATTTAGCCTAAAATATAATGTTAAAGCATTGTGGTATCATCGTAAAATAATCACTGTTTGTTTTTTTATCTGATTATAGATAATACAAGTGATGGTAGATGGTGTTAAGATGTTTTTAAAAATATAGACTTTATTCAAACACAGACTTACTCTACTTACTTACTCTATGGCATTTAAAACTCAAAAGCTCATTACCGCTTTCACGAAAGTATGCCATATATCCTTATCGTGAACTAATTCTATCCAGTCTATCTCAATAAACACTATCTCTCTCAAGTATATCCAAATGTTATCCTCCCGTCTGTGTCCTCCCAGTGGTCTTTTCCCATTAGGTTTGCCAGTCAATAACTTGAACTATATACCCTCATTCACGCTGCATGACCTGCCCATCGTAACCTGCGAGATTTTATTACCTTATCAATGTACAGTGTATGTATCTCATCATTATGTCACCCTCTCCAATCCCAACTATCTTCACCCATTCTTGGACCAAATATATTCCTAAGCACCGTGTTTTCTAGCACCCTAAATTGGTTATTGTAATTCAAGGTAAGAGACCATGTTTCACACTTTTAAAGAACAACCGGCAAAATTATGTGTTTTTTTTATATTATAAGTTTTACATTCCTTGATAGCAGGCGAGATGTCAACAACTTACTGACCTAGTAATAACAATTATTTCCCAAATGTATTATTTTCTTTATTTCAACGCTAGTAGTCATTAACCATGTCGAATGATTTGTTGTTTGTGGTAAACTCTAAATTATTGTCTCTGACCATTCTTGGTTGTTTCAGCGTCCACTTCTAAACCTATTTCCTAACTAACCTCTAGTAAAATTTCTATCTATTATAAATTCACAATCCTTAAACGCAGGCGATATGCCAACAACTTACTGACCGAGTAATAAGTATTTCCTGACTGTATTATTTTTCTAATTTCCAATTTAATGTTGTTATTGCTAGTTAAACTTGTTTCTAAATATTTAAACTCACTAATCCTATCAAATGATATGATGTTTGCTGTAATATCTAAGCTATCGACCTCAATCTGTGTTCTCTGTGTGACCATATACTTAGTCTTTTCATACTTAAATATGGAAATTAGTTTGTATTCATTACAATTCAACCATAAAATATCTTCTAGAAGCAAAAAATCAAAACAATAATCAACACACTAAGCGCAGTGATTCCCGAACTGTGGTCTATGTATCTCAAGGAATACGTGTACAGTACCCAGGGGATAGTTTTTGTAATGGTTTCTTTGAATACTAGTTATTTTTTTACTAAAAAATTACTAAACATCCTTAATTGACTAATAAATATGTTTATTTCATTATGATTGTTAGAATATTATCCAACCAAGAAACCCCCGGTTGAATATCCTTATTTCCGGTTGAGCCACCGCAGTTTACACTATTGGTGCAATATTTTCTTTCAAATTGCTGAACTTCTCACAAGGCTCAAAATCATACCTGTTAGTTTTTGCAGTGAAATTTATTTACCTCCCTTATTCTTCTTCATGAATATTCGCAAGTGTTTAAGTGGGCAGTACTTAAACTTTTATTGTTTCCAACAACTTAAGTGTGCGAAGCTGAATTTTCATGCTGTGTAGCAACAAAATCAAAATATTGTTGCGGACTAAATGTCACACTCAACATGATAATAGCTGTCTACAACCGCTCCCAACTTTAAATAACTATGTGAGACGAAGAAGCAACACTATTATTCACACTATAAACCTATGAAGTAATATTGAATGCACAGTACATCATTTTTAATGTATACTTTTTGGGTTAGCCTGGATTTTTTTTGTAAAATAAACTTTTAATTTCGGGTACAGATCATCTGGACATTCTATATTTATGTGAGCAAATTTGTGAGTATTAATGGATGTTTTATAAGGCCTAAAGGGGTCTGCAAGTGAAATTGTTTAAGAACCACTGCAATAATGCAATCTTAACTCACATACATGCAAATGTTGTTGAGCTATCCTTAAATTTAACTAACAATGACAGATGAAACAAGTTTCGTGTACCGACACCAATGTCAGAATTCCCTTTGTTATCTATGTCTATATTCTATTCTCTAATACTTATAAAACAAAGTGTCGGTCTCTATTCATGAAACTCTGTATGTATGCCTGTCTGTTGCTTAGGATGTTTGGAATCGCTTAACTTATTTGGTGGAGTTTTTTTTTAATTTTTAGGATATTTATACAGGTGGGTTTTTTCATATAATCAATAGGTTGCCTCATCAGTTAGCTAAGCAATGTCTAAAAAATCGACTGTGTCTTTTTTGCATCTTAAATTTGTAACAATTCAAACATATTTACTTTTAATGCATTCATCTTCTAAATAAGAGCCCTTGGAAACAATCTGTTTGGAAAGAACAAGAAATGAATCATAAATCTTCTTAGCGACGAGTGTTTTGGAATACAAACAAACATGAATAACTCCTTACGTATAATTTGATAATCATATTTACATTAATAGAAATTCTGATAAAATTACTGAACAGATTTTGACAAACCATCACTCAATTTAAACTTTAGGTAAGGCTCCAGAATGTCGTTAAAAATAGTATATGCCAACTAAAACTCCATTTTCACCATACATTTATAGTTTTTCATTATTTATTTACATCCCCATGTAAATATTGATTAATTCATGGTTGTAAATCTATAAATAAAATATTTCTCTTTGGTTAAAATAAATAAATATAACTCATTCTCAACTCTTAAGGTGCATGCATACCACAGCAACATTGTTGGCAACGATTAATCATATGAATGTTGACATTTGTCTTGAACAAGTTGTCCAGACCAAATAAATATTGTCGTCAGGACATAAAGTTTGATTTTTATAAGAGCAGACTTTAGGATTTTTATAAAAGTTCTTAGATTCTCAGAATTTTTCCCAACGCCAAAGGCCATCAAATATGTCACTTTAGCACCAGGTTGCATAAAGCACACACGGCTTAATTTTTATAATGTATTAGAAATCTATTAGGTCCAACGATATTTGATTTATTGAATATGTGTTATTAAAATAATCGTTTGAACACTTGATGTTGTAAGGACGCTATTTTTTTTATTTAAATGGAAAAGGTGGTGAATATTTTCTAAAGTGGCCTTTCCAAAAAAAAATTACAAATGGCGAACTGGCAGAATTTAGTTGGTGATACCATTAAGAAATGTCATTTGTTTACATGTGCGAGAGTATAAAAAATAGATTAATAATACTAAAAACTATGTTTTATTCACCTTTTCTTATAAGTTTTTAAAATATAAATACAAACCATTAAACAAATTAAAATGACCTAGCAAGATAAAACTGTACATATAATGAATTAGCAATAATTTATCTCATGTTCCCACAATGGTGAAAATATAAAAATAAAAATATAATATAGTGTTTAATTCATTGTGTAAAGAGAAATTCTAAAGTAATTGATAAGGAACTATTGTGAAGTAATGTTTAAAGCTTTTGATAACATTTTATATTTACTATCCATAGTAAAAATATCAAATAAACCTATTTTCTATTATATAAAATGTTAGTTACTTTCTATCATAATCGACGTTCAAAAAGTTTGCTCCTAAAAATATAATACTATAGTTGAGTACAGGATGATGAGAGAGGAAGATGTGCTGCTTGCAGATAAGGCAAATGTTGTAATTTTTAGTGTGCGTCCAGCTAGACATCAATTTTAGGTTCGCCCAGAGTTGCCCAAGATACTCTAGACCAGATTTGTTGTGGGATCTTAAATATGATGACTATGAACTTTCTAGAGGTGAAATAAGATTATCAGGTGGCTTTAAGAATACCAAATTCACAAAGCACGAACGAAGACAACCTTCTCAGTTGGAGCCTTCAAGCAAACTAAATGCTGATTACTATGTTGCCAACAATGTGGAACAGTGCAAAAAATAGAAAAATTACACCAAATGTATATATGCTAAACAAACCAATGATAGTAGGTTAGAAAGATCATTTTGTTGCAATGTTTTTATTATTATTTATTTTAATACTAAGCACTGATCACTAATTGGCTGTTATAATAGCTCAGAGCCGTCTTAGGTGGGGAACAAAATTGGCCCTGGCCCAGAGCCTCTCTTTTTTAGAGTCGAGATTAAACATTAACTTTAAAATATTCACTAACTATCGAATAGTTAAAAAGAAAATATTTTTTAAGCTTAGAGAAAGCTACGGCCGTACTTATTAGCAGGTCATAGAAAGTAGGGTGGATTGAGAGATAAGACCGCTGCCTCGCAGATAGAGATAAGAAGTAAACATTTTTACTCCTAATCTTTTATAGTCTAGATCTTACTTATAGTTTACAAGACGCAGATGATTCAGGATCTATTTAAATGGTATTTAGGGGGCCCCCTTTCACACACAAAAAACAACTATATCTTAGTGTTGAAATATATGTTCATAAAAACTAATAACTGTGTGAATAAAAAAAATATATAGAAGGTTCCTTAAATAACTCCCTCCTCAATTTTATTTTTATTCTCATCCTCCTCATTTTTGTTCCTGCGTTCATTTAAAATATGAAATATCTTTTGAACTTTTTCAAGTATAATGTTCACTTGTATGGAAAGTCATGAATTTAACATAAACGCCCACACAAAATTTGTGCGATGGAAAAATATCAAAATATTGGTATTTATCAATAAACTCCATCGCCCTGGCACAGGGATGGCCGACCACCCTAGCAGCTAGCGGAGGAGTTGCAGGGTACCTGGCCATGTTCAACCTCAGCCACCGCAGATTTAATACTACTAATACTTAGCACCGCGACTTACTTCTCGTTCTGGCTTTACACTTAAGTATGAAATACTCTAATAGGTTAAGAATATGGAAGGTTGAATATAGAGGAAGTGAACCCACATTTATGTGTAGGTAGAGTGGAAAATTAAGGAAAAGGCCCCCCCCCTTCCCAGTTCACCCGACCGAGATTCAAACTCGATCTTCCCGTCTTCGGCAGTCTAGCTAAAAATGAACCTTGCGCGTTAGCTAACCTTTCCACTGAGGTAGTTATAAGCCAAATTTAGTTTGCAAGGACAACACCTAATGCAATCGTTAATGCTATGCTAGTGCTAATCATTAAACACACATTTCTCGTTATTGCAATCAATAGTGCTACACTAACATAACAATTTTGTCAGTTCTCCATTAATTTGGGAGTCACATTACATATTAAGTTGACTTCAACTGGTTGATAATTCTCTTTTCAAACATTAAGGTTTGTCATCAGTGGGCTTGGGAATAGAGACGACTGTTTTATCTCTATAGGGTGAAAAATGAATTTGAGTTGGGCTTCGGATCCCAGCCCATTGTTCTAGTTTTAATAATCAGTTTCCCAATCTTCTCCCACTAGTGTGTGGTTACACTTACTTTTTACTACACAACAAATCACTTTCTGACTCATAACTAAAGTTTGAGTAGCACAAAATGTATTCAAACAGTTAGCGATGATTAAAAGGTTATAGTGAGTACAGATCGCTTGACCTTCCGGCTGTTGTCCTACTCGACAGAAATGTCAGTCAGCATGAAAGTCTCAACAATAGTAATCATAACAATAATAATAATTTAAATAAATAAGAATAAGGGGGACCACTCAAAGGACAGCTGCATTTTCGTGGTGTAAGGATGAAAAAAACAAAGCGATAACCTTATGTTGAAAAATAATGTCAACTTCTCTGTTACCGCAACCAAGTTAAGTGTGAGTATAACAACTTAGACAACATAGCCACTGGTGTGAGCTCCACTAAATTTCAAATAGTGTGTTACTGCATATTAAGTTATTTGTGTGTGAATCATACAAATATTTCCATTCTTAGTTCATAATTTACGATTATTTGTGGTTATCCATTGGCTTATGCCTTATGGTGAAGCTTATTTGACCAAAACTCCTCTCTAATGTGTAGCACAAAT